>KZ506605.1:52526-122793 GCA_002844005.1 Limosa lapponica baueri
TTTGGTTATAACTTAAAGCTCAGGAAAAACCCCCATTTACAGGAAAACCCTCAGACTACACTAGAATTCTTGCCACTGGGATTTCTTCAGCTGTACATTTCCCTTTTGCTCATCAGGACTGCTCACTTCAGTTCCATGCACCAAAACCGTACCCTGATACAGCACTGGTCGTGGTCATTCAGTGTATGCATAATGTCAGAATATCCCTTCTAAGAAGTTATTGCTACTTCAGGAGCCAAGTGTTGCATGGCTCCTGAATATTTCTGGAGACGCTGTCTCTCTGTGTGTGTGTGTGTGTAGGGACTGGCAACAGGGCTATTTTGTGAGACAGTTTTAATTATTTTTTTAAAGTTTGTTGAGATTTTGGACTGGCAACACTTGGTCCTAGGCAACAGACATTAAAAAGGAGGATGGAAGAACAATGTGAGGCAAAAGTGAAGACCGTAGTTATGGAACAGATATTATCTCTGGTCTGTTAGGCTTGCATGTTTCCGTGTAGAATTTTATGCAATTTTTTTATCTCCTGTCAACTACAGACTTGAAATGCTGGACATTTTCTCTTGCTGCTTGAGCAGAGCATTCGAAATGGACTGCAGCTAGAAACACTGTTCACAGTGATTGCATACCGCTTGCTGCCCTTTCTGTCTCCTTCCAAGAAATCCTTCATAAAAGTTGCTGTTAGGTCTGATTACTTTACAGTGTACCAAGTCTTGTAACTTCCCTGGACTGGTTCTTCCTTTCTTACTAATGTGTGTCACAACTGACCCCTTTTCACGGGGATAAATTAGCCCACCAAAGCATCATTAGGTGTGCTGTATAGTGCTGTATAGTTTACTCCTCACTAGGCTGTCCCTTTGAGAGACTTTCTCAGTCTAAAACAGTCAGACCTAGACAGCAATGTCTGATCCTAATTCCCTTTCTTGTGATCAGTGGGTTTTTTGGGTGAGATTGAAGTCTCATATCAAGAGAAAATAAAATTCTTTGACTGTAGAAGTTCTCTAGGCTCCACCAGCGCAGCAGCACAGCAGCAGCACAGCAGCACAACAGCAGCACAGGCTGCTCCCCAGGCGCCGGCACGCAGTGATGAAGTGAACTCAGGCACTTGGCCCAGGCAGAAACTGCAGCAAGCTCCAGTAGATGCCAGCCTGGGGAAATCTGCTAAAAACTGAACAGTCAGTCTACATATGGCGTTGTCCTTTTCAGTCCGTCATGAGGCGTCTGACAATGAGTAGGTTAGTAAGCTGGGAAAGAGAGAAGAAACCCAAATGAGCTCCTGAATCATCTCTTAGTGTGGGGATGCCATCAGACAAGCCTGTTGTTCCCTTCTCAGATATGCTGTTTGCCTTTCTTGTATTTGTCTGAAACCACCTACGTTACAAAGGTTGCTAGCTTGCATAACGCAGCAACCTACATTCACCAGGCAGGGAGCGTGAAAAGGGCAGAAGGAGAGATTCTGTGTTCTCTGCTGGGCAGCCCTCCCATACACAGGGGTTATATCTGCACAGTACGTGCTCAGGTGGCTCCAAATCAGATGGTTAACAAACAGCTGTAACATAAGGACCGGGTTTCTTCTTTTTTTTTTTTTTTTTTTTTTTTTCCTTTCTTCTTAATAACTTTAACGCCACAGTTCAGGCTGTGGGAGTGAATCAGCGCTCTCAAGACAATACTGTAAATAGCTGTCAACGGGGTGCAACTGGTAGTGGCATAATTCTCATGCTCAACTGCAATATTGCCTTTGTTAATTTTCCACATATAAAGTTACAATAAGATTTTTATAATGCATGACAAGATTGGTTCCAGCCTGCCCTATGTAACCATGAAGATGGTCTTAATCTCCTACAACAGCATGAATCCTGTGAAATCCAACAAAGTATTCAGGATTTACTGAGTATTTTTGGATTTACTGTGCTGCCTGAGCATTGCTAAAACTGTCACTAATTGTTTTTCTTGTAATCATTGTTTTTCCCTGCACTTCAAGAAAATAAAATTACAGATATTAGAAAACTATTTTATACTGCAGAAGTAACAATAAAACCAGGTTTTCTTTGGTTCCTGAATTAATTGCTTTGTAATGGAAGTTGTTCTATCACTTATGAAATTGTTCCTGTTTATTACTTTTATCTTTAAGTCTAAGATGAACAAAAGTTTATACTGCTTAAACACATAGTGTTAAAATTTCAGAGTTGTTATTAGGCTCTGTCTCCTAAATCGTGTATATTC
This sequence comes from Limosa lapponica baueri, assembly GCA_002844005.1. Taxonomy (NCBI): domain Eukaryota; kingdom Metazoa; phylum Chordata; class Aves; order Charadriiformes; family Scolopacidae; genus Limosa; species Limosa lapponica. Next base: position 54,747 of record KZ506605.1, read on the forward strand.
TCAACCAACAGCCTGAGTTTTGATTATGTGTGCAAGAGGAATGTATACGCAGACTTATGACACATCTCTGCTTGGCTGGTCTGGATGTCTACTTTTCATGGTTTTTGAACTCACTGAAAAGCTCCATGTTATTCTGAGTATCTTCCAGTTCATGTGTGTGCTAGGAACTATTTAAAGCAATACACCTGGCTTTTCCAACTGCTAGCCTAGGCAGAGAGCATGTTGAAAGCTAGCTGGATTTAGTGAAATGGCTGAGTTTCATGCAAAGTTTGCTTTCAGGATGAAACCAAATCAGAAACTGAATGCCTGATTCTGGTTATGTCTTGCTTTTCTTCACTGTAAGCAAACAGAACAATTCAGGAGTCATGCTGGAAAAAACCTGGAGCCTTAAATGCCCTACATGTAGGAGAGGGAAGGTCCCAGGAGGGGAGTGAGAGGTTTCTGCTAAGAACAGAAATAAATGGCAAGATTGTCTGGGGTGGCTCCAATTCTGGGTCAGAACCTAGGAAACAGATTGTCCATTGAAATGGTGAAAATTGTCACATAGCAACTTAGGGGAATATACCCTAAATCTGAGTGGAGGAGAAGATCAAAATTTAATTTCCACAATGCGATCTGAGTATCTGCAGGATCAATATAGCTAAAGAAAAATATAGAATTTTATCTTTAAATCAGATACAAATCAAGTCATTCTGCATGGGCAGGGAGGAGGTAAGATCAGGCAAGATTTTGCAACAGAAAGAGGGACTGTCCCTGTAAGAGGACAGGAATTGGATCTTTTTCCATAGGATGGCATTTTCAGGAGCATACACTAACCACTGTGAACACTGTGATTCAGCACAGGATTAAGAAAAAACACTTGAAGAATTTGATTTTTTTTTCCAGTGGCTAGAGTCACTGACAAGCTCTGTGGCAAGCTGAGCAGGGTAGATGGGGAGTGGAAGGGTCTCTGACAGAGAGCTGCCCACGCCACGCCGATTCCCTGCACCCACATTGTACAAGGGCTGCACCACTCCTTTAGCATGCATGGTCGTGGGTGGAAAGTAGCACGTGCTCAAGGTGTCACAAGAATGCCATCATGTGTCTGTGCAATTGAGGATCTCCACTCTCTAGCAAGGGGCAGTCAGACATTTTCATAGCACATTTAGTTAACTATTTTTGCATTGGCAGATCTAGAATTTGGTCCTTGAATTTCAGCAGTATTTTTTCAAGTAGTTTTTCAAGTATATTTTTCATTATTTCTCATGTTTGCTCAGTGTTTGCCTTCACTCAGTTCAGAAAAATAATGTTAATCAGATACACCATTCTTATATATCAGGTTTTGTTTTATTGTTTTTTACAAAATCCAAAGTAAAAATTATCTTTTCATAACATTCATCTCAAAGATATTTCAATAAATAATTTTGGGAGCAGTAAAGTTCAGACTTGAACTACCTATTGGTTACTTTTAACATTTTTATTGTGACTAGTAAATAGCACAGTCCTAAAACTTCTTTAATGCACTAATAAAAAAACAACTCACAGACTACGAAGACATTTTTCTTCTCCTTTCATTCCCCCATGGCCACCTGTAACATAGATTTCATTTTCATTTTCTTTACCAAAAGATGTCACTAAACCAGATACACGGAGAGATCAACCACACAAAGACCCTCTGTGTGGTAGCACTAATAATTTGCTCCTCTAATCTAACTAAGCAAACAGTCTCTGGTGTTTCTCATCATTTTCACAGGTTTCATAAAATGAATGTCACTAAAGGATAAGATTTCAAGCACTTCGTGGTTGCAAGGGAGATCACATCCTATTACAGAACCAAGTGGGAGCTAAGTACTTCATAAAAATATCACCCATTCCTGCAAAAGACTAAAAATGCTCATTTGCTAGGCTTTTTGTTGTGTTCTGTGTGCCTTCGTCATGACAGGTCTAGCCTCATGGGTCCCTGTGCCATTCCCTTGGAAGACAGAGGAAGCCCAAGCGTGGCTGTTCATGGGGAAGGGGTATGTCCAGGTGAGCACCACAGAGAACATGTGGGTGCAAAAGCTTAGCAGTGCTCGCTGGCAGGGAGACATCCTTGCCCCTGGTCCTTCTGCATGCACAGCCGGAGCAGGTCCATCAGGAGAAGAAATGCTGAGGGAGTTCTGCTTCACGCACCAGCTAGGAGCTCCTGCCACCTGAGCTCAGGAAAGCAGAGCTGCAGCTTGTGCAACTGTGTAGTCTCAATATTTTGGGCCACTTTGGGCTTAGAACAGTGGGAGACGGTGCAGGAGAGGGGAGCCTGGATGCCTGAGCTCCCAACAGAGTTAACGGAGAGAGAGACAGAGCTGTTCAGAAGACTAGTCAAGAACACATACATTAGATGTCTAAAATTAGACAGTGTGAATACATCTCTTGGGTGTTAATGCTGCCTCAGATAAGCTCTAGTTGTCTTATGGAGCATCCCAGGGGTTGGTTACAGTTCAAAGGAAGAGCTGGACCTGCAAAGACCCCCACTTTTCTCATGGCTGTCTCACTTCTCTCTTCATCTGGCCCTAAATACCTCCATGCCCTGGGACCCCCTGGAATATGAGGAAGAGCATGAAAGAATTTGTTGTACACACACACATGACCTTCCCAGCAGGCTCCCTGGTGCTGGTAGTCATTCTTCCAGCTGGGCTGTGGAGGGGCAGGAATGAGTTACCAGTAGTGGAGGGAATGAAAAGCCAGGACCAAACTGCAGTGCTTAGGGCAGGAAGGGTGCCACAGGCAGTGCTGAGGTGGAAAAACTCTGTGAGTAACCAGTCCCACCTGGTGCAACAATTCATCCATCCCAAAGGAAAGTAGTCTGTTTGCCGGCTCACTTGGAAACCACAGCGTTGACATGCAGCATGCATGTAGGGTAGAGGGATGGGGGCAGCAGGACCTTGAGCAGGTTCTCCCACCAAAACTTCATGTCAGGAAGCCACAGACTCATGAGTCAATCACCTTCTGAACAGTGGGTGGGGAATCAAGGGGAAAAGCGATGTTTTAGCCGCTGATCTGAAGGCCACCTTGCAGTCCCACAGAGCACTCAAATCAACAGCTCCTCTACGCCTTCAAAGAGGAGAGCTCTCGGGATGGTCAGAGATCCCCACCCTCTCTCTCCCTTGGGCAAGGGTCGAGTAAACTGGTCTTTCCTTATCCCTGTCCTAAGCTTTCTCCTGGTTCTCTATTACATGTCTTGGCACAGCCCATAGAAATGCAGGGACTTCCCCTCCCTGCCTGCTCATATTTTCAGAGCTCATTTTTTCAGGGTCTTTATTTTTCAGACCCTGAAAATAAAGAAAGGCTTCCTTATTTATTATATATGTATTTTCATATATTATCTATTATGTATTAGTTATTTTGGATTTGTGATACCTTTATGGGCTTTCTTGCAAGCCAAAACAGAGTTAAATTCCACAGCATATTTCATATGATGTGTATTTAAGAAAAGGGGGAAAATATCAATGGATATTCACCTTTCATCTGTAGTTTTGTCTAGATGAAGGCTAAGAACAATACGTGGAAATGATAAAAGAAAACAACATCAGAATGGTGGGGTTCAGCCTTTGCAACATCTCTCTTACAGTTTTAGGAAAGCTAAGTATTATTTTGAGGAGATATGTGGAGTTCTGAGAGGGTAGATTTCAGGTAAAGTATTCTAAAACCAGTGCCCACTACATGGCATGGCCATTGCCTGAGACGTACTGACAGGAACAGCAGTCTGGAAACTGTGCTTTGAATCCTCCTGATTTCATCTCACTGAACTTACAGCCCTCCAAACGATCCATTTTGGCAATTCATATCTTTTACAATAGCCATAAAACTAGGAGTTAACAACAGTAACCAAAATTAGTTACTTTAATATCTGCATTCCTTTCTGTCATGTCTGTTCTTTGTTATGTTGGCTCAAAGGTATTAAAATATGATTTAATTTGCTATTTCAGAGCAGCAAGCACACTGTCAACATTAAATATGTAGTTATGATGACTACATTTTGCAAAGCACAGCCTTAAGTGAACACTGTCATATTCACGTATTGCAGTCTTTACTTTTTATATCCTTGTTTGCTAAAGCAAGACAATACATTTTGTCAAGATGTGCTTGTGTACCACGTGCATTGTGCTTCATTCCCTAATGAATCAATAAATTTTGTTAATGTGTTTTGGATAAAACCCTGGATAAGAAGGTTGCAGAAAATATTCCTGGTGCTCACAGTATCAAAAATTTAATTTGTAGTATGCTTAAATAATTCTCCAACGACGATTTACTAAAGGAATGTTTTCTCAGCTTTACAGCAAATTACAGCAAAACATGACACAGCAGTTCCCTAAACATTGCTCAGTTCTCACAAGGTGCTGAATTCCCCCATCTTCATTGTAAAGAAGAAGTGAAAATGTTCGGAGACATGCTTGGTAGAGGACTCTGCTATTCCCAAGCAAGGAAACTGTCACTTGAAGAGTCAACTACTGAAGTCCTTATCTCAAAGATGAGCCACTGTCTTCACCTCCACAGCAAATGTCCATAATTGAGTGTTTTGTATAAACTGTGGTTCCCAAGTGAAGTCTTTCTCACCAGGTTTTAAAAAAATCAGGTATCCAGCTTGTGATTTGAAATGCTAAGTTCAGCACTTAACCACGTAGATGATGTTTGTGTGATTACCTATCGGAATGCAAAAACATTTTTATGTGGAGGTCATCTGTCTAAGACTCCTGCATTAATTCTTCCAGCCTCTAACCTGCCTGTGATGAGTTGCACCTTCTGTCTTATTTTAATACATCAGGTGTTTCTTTCATCCTTAAGTATTTGATAAAAATAGTCTTCAATGGTTATTGGAAAGAAACTCTATAGCTTAATATTTATCCTTCTCTGGTAGTCCATCTGACTTTAGGAATAGATTACGCTAAAGTAAACATAATTGCTTATTCAGAATCATTTTCTGTATAGTATGACAGGGGGGAAAATCTCTGCTTCTGAGCCTGGAAAGTAACAAAACATAGAACTTCTGGCAGTCTATAAAACTTCCCTCTTTTCAGGATAACATTTTACAGACTAAATAGGGCACCCCTTATGATTTGAAATGGTTTATAATGATAGACTGTAACAAATTGTTTAAAACCTACCAGCATGAAAATACTACCAGTGAAGCTTTGTGAAGACACACATGAGAGGCGGGTTTGTTCCAGCTGCTAGCCTCAGCCTTTACACACTTCCCTTGTTGCGTTGCTCCCAAGGAAGAGAAAAATATTGCTATTACTGTACCTGTTTTGCACCCAAACTGTCCATAGAGCCTCAAAGAAACCAGATTTTCTTCTTTCTATTTCCTGCCTGCTCTACTTTCCTCCAGACAAGTCCCCTTCCAACTGAGGGGCAAAGCAGGGAACAGGCTTTCTGCCTGCAGTCCACAGAAGTGCCCCATCCCATCCCAAGGCACCATGAGCTGGACCTGTGCTCTCCTCGCCCACCCTGAAATTGGGATCAGCATCACACTACTGCCCGTCCCCAGACCAAACCCACCCTTCTGAGATGAGCCAGGGGGAGGCAGTCACCCAGCACTCCTCGGCACGGCTGAGTGCGAGAAACGATCCCACAAATGCAGCCGTGCACAGGGTAAGAAAAGCCTGTTTGCCTGGGCTCTCGGTTGAGTGGCGCTTCTCTGTCCCACGCAGGAAAAAGCATGAAAGTTAACATAATTTTTTTGGTATCCCAGTTAACAGAACTAAGTCTCAATAGTTGGTATTTCGTGTGCTTTATAAAGCCAAGCCATTTCTTACAACAAGTTGATCTCTCCCCAGGGATCTTAAAGAGAACAAGAACATTTCAAATGTAGGTTTGAATTGGAGCGTTTTTTAAAGTTCCTTTTTATCTCTGTATTTCTGTTGAACTTGACATATGCAAGGGAAAACATGGGTTTCTGAGGACCAAACTTTGTGAACAGCTGTGCTTTTTAACGAAAAATATCTATACTGCTAAATTTCTGTATCGCTAGAGATTCTTGTTCTCCTGCAGAATATTTAAGGGTCGAAGTATCTCACAGTTATTCCACCCAGTGTTGGGGCTCAGTGTAACAGATGTAACCAAAGCAGCCGCTGTCTACTTGCAATGTTGTGCAACCATTTTTGAGAAGGGAAATTAAAAGCAGCACACTCAATTTGAAACTACAGGACAACTAAATGTCAGCATGAGAGGTAAACCAGAATTTAACCAGGACAACATGGACTTAATCTCTTATTACTGCCCAAAATGTTGATGAATTTTAGTTAAATCTGCGAATCCAGGGTTTCTTATCACCATGCCTGATTATAAGTCCCTGCTTTGAGGCATAACCTGTTACTAGTAAGTTACAAAAAATAAGGCTTTTGAGTAACTTGTTAACCTCTTAAGAAAGACTTGTAGTGGTCAGAGAGTTTCACAAGAAGCTCCACAAAACAGTGGGGATACTTAAGTGTGGCAGTACATTTCCAAAGAAAGATTGAAAGATATGTATGTGACACCCTATCTTTAGTATGAAATAGCAGTAAGCGTTCTTTAAAAAGCTTTAAGTCTGTGAAAATCTACTACAGCTTCAATTTGTCTTGAGCCGCTTATTTATTTTCAATGATTCACATTTTCTACAGCATCTGAGTTCAAACTAACTGTGCATATCAATATGTTCAACACTTAAAATTTGAAAGAATATCCTTTAGAGAGTCGCTTGGTGCTGTTTCTGCACTTACCTCACAAGGCAGGGATAAATTCAGCTTCCCTTTCCCTTCTTCGGCTTGCATGTACATGAAAGAATGGCTGCAATCTGGCTCTAGTTGTGGGAAGGAATTCTTTACATTGGTGTTTAGTTAGGAATAATGAGATGAAATTAAGAGAAGGAAATTTTAGGATGAATGTCAGGAAAACCTCCTTTAACAGCAAGACATTGAAAATTGTGAAATAGTCTCCTAAAGGAAATGATGGAAACTCCAGTACCTAGGACTTTTAAACGTGACTGGATGACACAGTGGAAGCTATAATGTAGGCAAAAAGCAAGGCAGAAAGGCATTAGACAGGAGCTAATGCTTGTTTTCTACATCTGCATTTCATTGTACGGACCTGCAGCAGCACAATGTTGCCAGTTGACATCAACCCAGAATTACAACAGTCTGTGACAGCATGAGCACGCAAGCCCTCTGCAGCCGCCGAGGAGCCACGGCACAGCTGGGGATAGTGGGAATGCGAAGACATCGGCCAGGCCACATCCAGCATCTCTTGTTCAGCATAAGGGAACATGTCTGTCTCTCAGCACCAGCAGAGCTGCACTTACACAAAAGCATCTATCTCCTTGCAGTTGCTTTCTACTACTGCAAGAATGGTGAAAAAATAATGTCACGCTAGCGCTCTTCTGTGGTGGTGGTGGTGAAAGTTAACTTCAAGAAATGTGTAAGTATACAAAAGTTTAGTAAAACTGATGAAACAATTGGTGTTGCTGACTCTGAATCCGGCTCTTAAATGATCTTTCTGGGTTTCCCAAGAGCACTTTGGCTCAACAACAAAAACATTGTGCCCCACTTTTCCTGAACTGGAATTGTAGCACTGAAAATACGAAGCGAGAGAGCACAGACTCTATGACACCTGTGCAGGGACATTCCCCCTTAGGGGAAAAGATAGAGCTTGTCTGACGCTGTAAGCATTTTGTGAGCCTTCCACTCTCTTTCCAAACTCCTGCTGAAAGCACAGGAATATAGGAGTCGACCCAGCACTTCACAGCAAACCAGTATTTGAGCTGTATACTATGAAAATCACTGCTGTTCCTCTGTGAGTTGTTAAACATTCATGGGTCATTGGTGAGTGTGTGGTTACTTTTTCTCCTGGATGTGCTCTGCAGTATGTCAGTGGTTATGTAAATATGACCCCTAGTGTTCAACTTGGATGGCAATTATTTAAGAAAAGTAAAGACCTTACTAAACTTCCCTTTAAAAGATGGTCATCTTTTCTGGTTATGCCAATATCCTACCCAAAACAATTAATACTAATTTTTTCTTGCTTGTGCAGTGAAAATTGGTGAAGACATACTGTTTTCAAAGCTTAAAATACTGAAGAACACATGAGGATTTTAAAGGTAATTGTTACAGGCAGGGAATAATCTACATTGAAAAAACTTACTGCAACATTTTCCCATCTGCAGAAAAAGAAAAAATTAAGCAATGAAGGTGCTAATGGTAGAACATCAGTGGAAGCACTCATACACTACTATGTGTTTCACTGCAAGGACAGTGACAAAGACTCTATGGTACAATGGCTGGTACAAGAAATGGTGAGAGAGCACCTCTTAATTTTTGTTTCTTTCTTGATGCTGCCACTAATTTTCTGGTATGCTTTTCAATAGATCGTTTAACCTCTCTGTTCTTGTGTTCCTATCTTGACAAAATACACAGCCACATTTTTTAATTTGAGCTTTGTGAGGTTTAACAATTGTCTGTAAAGCTGCATGAAATTTTGGATAAAAAGCAAAGTAAAATTGACTTGCCACCTGCTATTTTTTAAATATGGTACAATGCAGACAGAAAATCAATGTATATTTTACTTGGTTTAAACAATCAGAGGCATGGTGTTGTTTGTGCAAGGTCATTAGGTAACACTACAAATGGCAAGATGCTAAGGGAGGAAGGGGAAGGGTGCAGTGCTTTAGTGTCCAGACTGCAGATGTCTAACACCAGCTCTTCTTTGAGAAAGGATGGACACAGTTAAACCACTGATTTAGCCATGTTCCTTTCTTCCTGCTGTATTGGCACATGTTTTTTTAAAAGGACAAGCTGTAACGATATGTACAAAACAGCGGTCACTGAAAGCTTAGAGAATTGGCAGTGACAAGCTGGTTTGCAACGCAGTCCTTTGCTGATTGTTTTAAAGTATGTCAGGCTGTGGATACAAACAAATGATTTATCACATCATGATGTAAAGCAATATGTACGACATGTATTGTGAAAACACATAATACAGGGCCTCCTGCTTCCTGACTGTGTTTGTTAGCTCTGTACACACAAGCATCTTGCAAACTCTACAACTTTGCATCTTGTTCAGATATGGAATAGCTCCAAGAGACTCATTTCTGCTCTCCTCTGAATGCCTTAAGCATTAATGTGTATCTCTAATGTGCTCTGAAAGCTCTGTGGTTTATTTGCCTGAGTATTGCTATCACCAGAAAAATCGTTGCCACTTCAGCTCTGGCCTATAGATCTCTTTTACAGTATGCTGCTTCTTACAGTCTCATTATGTAAATGTTTCTTTGTGCCTGTTCAAATTTGATCTCCCTGGCAGAAAAGCATGCATGTCCTGGAGGTAGGAATCACATATTATTTTAATTTCAGTGCCATACTCCTCAATGCTTTTGAGCCTAAAAATGCAGTGCTACCACTGCCCACTGCTCCCGTCTTACTTGCCTGTGGCAGTGAGACAGGAACCACATCCAGACTTCGAAAAGTAGATGTTGTAAAGGTACGTTGCTTTACTCACCTTTACAGCTTTTTCCTTGATGTCCCCTGCCCCAGGTGGGGAGGAACCGCAGGAGTGTGCACACACGTATCAGCAAGAACCAGTTTGTGCTTACAGCCAGAGTGAGCACGGTGTTCAAGGCTGGAGTTTATTTTTCCAGTTAATATCACCAGTGTCCTTTCTGTCTGAGGATAAAACTCATCGCAGGTGTACATGGTGTGGGAATTCTTTGCCTCCTTAGGGTGCGCAACTCAATGGTCACATCTCTCAAACTGCACCCACTGGAACCATTGCCTGTGGCACCAGAACCAGGGCAGGGACCTGTCACTGAGGGCACCATTTGAGGTGGCTTCCTCTGCAAGTGCAAGGCAACACTCTGCGGCAGGGCCAGAACTGAGGGGACTGCAAGGGAGATGTCTGGTGAGCTCTCCTGACCTGACAATGTGCTAATAAGGCCAGTGCTGGTGTCCCAGTGTAAGCATGAGCCAGAAAGTGAAAATCAAGAAGGGCCAAGGTATGGCTTTAGGGAAAGGCAGAGTCCCACAGACAACAGGAAGGGCATTGCCACCAATAGGACACCAAGGTTCTCTACGAAGAGTGACACTAGGTGAAGGAGCATCATCTGCACTTGGACCAGCTCCAGGACCAAAATCTGTCCGTATGGAGCCATGGGATTCTGGCTAGGAACCACGGCTCAGATCAAATGCTTTTAGGGAAATGCAGTCAGCTGCAGAAACACAAAATTATTTGGTCAGATCTTGGCACTTTGCCATTGAAGGGAAACCTGCCACAGGCTTCAAAGGGAGCAGGAAAAGGCTCCTCCTGTCTGTCTCTTGCTTTGGACAAGGATGATGAAAAACACTCAAAGCAGCAGCAAAATTAACACATTTGGATGATATCAGCAGAATCTGCAGTTCTGTGCACTGGCTCCCGGGCAGGCCGGCAGGCAGCCAGAAGCGGTTTTCTGCATGCCAAACATTCCCAAACATTGTGGAAAAATCTTCCCATCCTTTCGTTCCCAAAGCCGCTTGTTTTCCAAGCAGTGATTGAGTGGTGGCAATGTGGTCCTGGCTGCCTGGGTGTGGGCAGCCCCATTTGTGCTGCTCTGCAAGGTGAAAGGAAAGATATTTTAATTCCAGAAGATGAAGATGGTAGTTCCAGCTTTTACCTTCTCTCAGTCCAGATCTTTTATTGCTAATGAGTGTTACACAAACTGTAGGTGCACCTGCAACAAGTGCTGTGTCTTTCCAAAAGGTCCTAGATCAGTTTTTTTCCCATGAGATTGCTGGCGCTTTTAGCTTTTCCAATTTGCTATAAAGTGTAGATTTTGGGAAAGTTTTGAGCGTACCTGTGTTGCTTTCTTCTCATGTGCTGCTTATCTCTTACTTGTCTGTGCCTTTACCCAAGCACTGAGCTGTTCTGTGCTTCTTGTCTCATTATGTCACGGGCAGCACGGTCATGGCATCCACATTGTGCTCACCCTTGCCAGTGCATGATAATGAGAAGAGTTGTGATTCCACATGATTTTAAGGTAGGGTGAAAAATGTTCCAGCAAAGACAGGTCATGTAACATCCTATGGTGGCACTGCAGAGCCATGACTGGAAGTGCCTCAATCATTTACCAAAATTTTGGTCCCCCCGCCATCACATGTCTGGTGCAAATCCAGTCATACAATACCTCCATCATTGGAGGGGAAGTGATGCTGCCTGTGGGCTGTCTGAACACTCCGTGTGCCCACGGCAACCCCCTGCCTGTCCAGAGGATCCCCAGCACAGAAGGCAGCGGCGTGGCAGGTTGCAGAGTAGAGAAGGTGTTTTGGCAGCTAGCCCCAGTCACTGCCTCTGCCTTGAGATGTATGTCTCATATGTGTCTTTTTTAGAGACTCATGCTAGACCCATAAGAAATAGCATGGAGGCAGAGTAGCGATTTTATTGCGACATTCTGCTCTCACTGAAAAGCAAAGGTGATTGCTCCAGACCAGCTGTTGTGGGTACTTAAACTACCTCAAGTATTTGTGTAAGAATAATACAATAAAATCAGAAAGCCTATTTGTTATTGTACTGGTGAAAGAGCCAAGATATGACTGTGCTTTGGTCCCAGTATAATATCCTCTTTGGCAAGAAAAGAAGAGTGACCTTAAACACCAAAAAATGGAAAGGCTGGGTTCATGCATTAATTTCTGAGGACTGAAAATAAAAATTCTGCTATAGACTGACAGGTCTAATGTTTAGGGGCAGACAGAACACAATAATATATATTTAAGATATATGTGAACTTCTTTTTTAAAGGATTGGTTTGATTTGTTTGTTTGTTTATTTGCTTTCCTGCTGTATTGCTTTCACACTCCTAGAGGCTGTAATACAACTTCTGAAATCTGCACTTTGGCTCTGGAATTAGAAGGGAAAGATCATTTGGATGGGTGAATTTATGATTTCATGTTTGATGGAAAGGCTCGGCTGATATAAATTAAGCTGTGCTGACTTATACCAGGAGAATATTTGGCCCAACAACTTAGTACAACATCACAGATGGCATATTATCTGTGATTTGACAGTAGCTTGGAATTCCATTACAGTGTGAACCACAGTTCCTTAAATAAGACATAAACCCTATATTTTTCTAAAGTTCCAGAAAAATGGACAAATTCATAAAATAATGACCACAAAGTGGTTATTCTCAACATTAATAATAATAAAAAAGATTTGTGCAGAAAAACTTCTGTATGTCTTTCTGCTAGAGACTGATGGTACAGATGAAACTTAATGTCACAGAGAGCAGGATTTCATTGAGTGATACAAATGAGAAAGACATGTTATTAGAGCAGCATTGCATTCAGTCAGAAGGTCAAGTTCAGTGTGTTGTTTTCCATTAACCAAGATGAGAAGTTGTATTATGCCAAGCCTGTACATTTCACAAACAATGTCAGATTCCATTGGCGTGCATTACCCCATGTCTCCTTATAATGCACAGTCTGGCAACAGGCCAAATGCAGATCTTAGGAGCCTGAAGACTTTGTGGTAACACTTCTGAGATAGTGTCAAATCGGGGTCTGAGCCCAGCAGGTACCTGGGTAGGTAAAAGTGCCGCTGACTAGTCTAGCATAACTACATGAAGGGACTCCTAGAGGCAAGGGAAAGAATTGGGAAAATGAAGAAAAGGAGTTCAGGCAGTTGGTGAAACTTGAAGGCAACCAAGTCTCCCAGTAGGATGTGACATGAGATAAACGGTGGTGGCAGAAACTCAGACACTTCACCAGGAGAAGTAAGAGGCTACTGCAGTGTCTGGTTACTGCTGTCCCCGTCCCAGGTCCCAGTGGTGGTTATACTAACCATAATTATTATCAAGCAGGCCACCACAATGTTCCCCTTTCTCAGCTGGATGGTAAAGAACACAGGGGTTCAACAAACCTCTGCACAGAAATACAGACACAAGCTAAAACGGGCATAGAGGAGGATGAATGCTTTCCATCTCAGATCAAAATGAGATGCAGGGAAACACATGCTAGAAAAGTCCAGGTCAATTTTTTCGCTGCCAAAGAAACAGTATCAGTGATCAGAAGAAAAAAAAACCCTGTTATTTTGCTGAGAACACCTTCAATGATACATCCTTCTGTTAACTGAAGCATATTCAGCTTAAGACAATTTAAGTCCATGCTTTTTCTATATTTACTGCTCTGTAACTGGGAAATTTTCCATGTTTTTTTTCTTTTTGTGCTTTCCTCTTTTTTTATTTACTTCCTTATATGCTCTTCTCTTCAGTGCTGCCTGGCTTTACTTGAATCCTTTGAGCCTCTTCAGGCCCACAGTAAGACAGAGTCCTCCGAGCACAAAGACTGAGATCTCTTTTCAAGACTGTAAGCGTCAGTGCTTGCTGCATGGAGCATCCCCTTGTCTTTCATCTCAGTTCTCCTGTAATCACAAAATATGACAGGCCTGAAACCATCCACCAAAAAAACTAAGTGTGAACAGTGTAAAATTATCCACATGAGGGAATATGCACCTGTAGCTGGGTATGTGTGTGTGCATTTTATATCAGTGGTGAATTACCAGATTTGAAGCTGATCATTTTGCTGTTCATTATTGAACCAGTTTTTTTGTTTCTTCTTGCTCTGAGAGAATCACTGTATCACAAGCTAAAGTCATAGATGTCACTAATTTACTCTCAAAGGTATTTTTATATGCTACAGCTACTCTGTCATTTTGTTGCTTCATACTCCCGTTTTCTTCTTCTCAGTTTTACTATTTTTTTAGTAAGAATGTCAAGAAATGTCTAAGGGAAACACTATTTTTTTCTTGATTATCAAACATTACCATCATCTTCCAGTGCTTATGCATAGTCATAGTTTTCGCAGGTAAGAGGGAGGACTGTATTGATTGCAATGAGTGCTGCACTGAGCCAAGTCTGAAAGTCAATCCTTTGGCAGATGGACTCTTTTTAAGTTCAGTTTTAAGGCAAACCTGAGTTTAAAAAAAAAAGACCTACTGGTTTATGTTTCATTCATCTTGAGAGAGGTGAAGAGAACAGCTGGTGGCACCTATGGGGAGCATGGTGGGTGGGCGAGTGAACAGCTTCCCTTCCTCCTCTCCCTTTGCAGACATGTGTTTCTGACTTTTGCATGAAATTTGCTTTAAAAATATCTTAAAAGCAGCCAGGTAGGAAACCATAGGGGAAATCTTGCAACATTTTCTAGAGAATAGCTGCTCCTGATTTTCTCTTTGCTTGCCTGGGAACCGTATGTAGAAAGACCTTCAGGAGGCAGCCTCCTCAAGCACTCTCATGATCTGGGTGTTCTCTAATTCATGATTTGTTATTTTCTTTCTGTAGCATTTTGATGAGGTTTTTGTTTTGATTTTGCTAATACAAAACACTGCTAGTGACTGAGCGCAGAAAACGGGCTTAGTGGTTAGAAGAGAAGAGCAAGAGCCAGGATGTCCATGTTCTGCTTCCCAATCAGCCACTGACTCAACTAGGGTAATTCACGTCACTCCTCACACTTCATTTTCTTCCTTATGGCACAACATTACTAATTTCCAGACTGTTGTCGTAATGCTTAGTTTATTCATGACCATGAAACCCTTAGAGATAGTGAAATAAAGGGCGTTATGGGACATTACTGTATTATCAATATTATTAATATTCTTCTTACTTACTATTCGTCATAAATGAAGATGGAAGGAAAGCCAAATAAGTTTCCCAACAGTACAATGTTATGATTCAATTGTGTTCCTAAAAAGAGTCAAGAAATGTCTTTCCAAAACCATAATTTCAAGTTTAGCTGTCTTCTTTTAACATGAAGGAAAGATTTGATTTAGAAAATTAGGGCCTGACTCAGTCAGCCTTCCTACAAGTAGATAAATTCACTGTGACTGAGTAGTTAACTAGATGAGAAAGCCGTTGCAGAATTATGCCCTTAATATTTTCCCCTGTAATTGCCTGCAGTAGGGTTTGTATTTCAATCAGTTATATTAATTTAAATATCCTGGAGTATATTATCTCTTTGAACCATACATACAATTAATGTTAATGAGACTTAAGAGTTCACACCACAAAAATACTACAGGCTTTTAGCTTTGTTTCTGATGTTTCATTTCAGTATGATTTGCACCTAAAGAGCAGTACACTGTATATTTCATCTAAGTGGGCTGTTTGTACAAGAACACTTTATTGATTTTCATATATTACACTTATTGCCAACCAAAACAAACTGGCCCATATGAAGTGGACATGACCTTGGGCTGGATAGAAGAGGTAAGGAGGCTTACACTGAGGTCTGAACAGGGACCTTGCACTGAGACGGCATTTGGAATCAGATACTTTGAATTCTTTGCACCCAACAATGCTGGAAAAGGACTTGTCACTTTTTTGGAGAAAGCCTTGGAAGCAAGTGTCCCAGAAACAGATTTACTATCATGTGAGGACCTTTTCTAGAGAAGTCACATAAAGGTATTTTCCATCTGCATTCTCCTATAGGATAGCTTCAGATGAAGGTGGGTGTTTTGCATGTCTTCTCTGTCCTCTTTGTATTTAGGGAGGATCTCATATCCAAGTGCATTTTGACTCTTATATTATGAGTTGCACAAGACTCAGTGCTATACTTAGCCATAACTTTTGAAATAAGCTTTTTCATATTGCCATATGAATCTCAATGTTCCTTTTTTTTTTTTTTTTTTTAGTTACTTTAACTGTAAGAAGCAGAGAAAAGCTTGAAATTGGAACTGTATGTGCATGGACAACAGCTACCCACCTAGCTAAAGTCCTTCAGCCATTTCACTCTGCTGGCTCCTCCTTCTCTAACACACAGGACAGAAATTGTCCATCTTCCTTTTCACAGGTCTTCTGTAGTCTTTCTCTCTCCCATTTGGCATGACAAGATCAGGTCCCACATCTGATCACTCACAATGATGTCCTTCTTACAGTGCTCCCAAATTGAATCTTCACACAAGCCTTTTTCTGCTTGTTGTGGTTTAACCCTGTCAGGCAACTGAGCCCCACACAGCCACTTGCTCACTCCCCACCAGTGGGATGAGGGAGAGAATCAGAAGGGTAAAACTTGTGGGTTGAGATAAAGACAGTTCAACAGGTAAAGGAAAAGCAGCACACGCAAGCAAAATAAAATAAGGAATTCATTCACTGCTTCCCATGAGCAGGCAGGGGTTCAGCCATCTCCAGGAAAGAAGGGCTCCATCACGCATAATGAAGACTTGGGAAGACAAACACCATTACTCCAAGCATCTCCCCCTTCCTTCTTCTTCCCCCAGCTTTTAATGCTGAGCAGATCATATGATCTGGGATATGCCTGTGGTCAGTTGGGGTCAGCTGTCCCAGTTGTGTCCCCTGCCAGCTTCTTGTGCACTCCCAGCCTCCTCGCTGGTGGGATGGTGTGAGGAACAGAGGAGGCTTTGACTCTGTATAAGCACTGCTTAGCAATAATTAAAGCATCCCTGAATTATCAACACTGTTTTCATCACAAATCCAAAACATAATCCTATGTCTGCTACTATGAAGAAAATTATCTCAGGAAGAAACAGGACACTGCTTTCTGTTTTGTTGCTCTGCCTGCTCTGCCTCAGATCAGCCTCATCACCCACCTTCTTGACTGGTACTTAGAAAATCCTCCGTCTTTCTAAGTTGCTAAGACTTTGTCTTATCAGGCTGGTTCTTCTCCCTCATAGTTCATTGTCTGAAAATGTTCATCTGTTTCTTTTGTCTTACACTAAGTGTCAATTTTTTGATAACAAAGTCTCTCTGTGCTACTGCTTGTACAGCATGTAGGTTTTGGATCATCAGTTTGGTTTTGGTTTCCTAAACAGGAACATTAGCCACAGGAACATTACCTACAGGCAAGAGAACAGGAGAAGTGCACCAAGGCAGAACAGTTGTCACTGCTATTATATATTGAAGGAACAACACATGGTGAGACTTCAGGAAAATCAGTACATAGTTACAGTGTGAAATGCAAAGGAGAAAGGAACACGAGCATAGAGGAAAGAGGAAGAAAAGGGAGGAACAGGACAGAAGATGGCTAAGGAAGATTACACAAGAAATGAAGAAATGTAATGGAGACAAGAAGGAAAGAGGGGAGCTAAAAATGGTGTAAGAACTGTAGGAAGTCTGGGGAGGAGACAACAGGAAAAGTTCCAATCTCAACAATCTCTGAAACCTCATTTCACTGATGTACCTGAATGTTGACAACGGTATTACAAAGCTGAGCTGATGGACAATTTAGACCTCTTTCCACCTACCTTTTTTCACTTCCTTGTAGAGAATCAAAAATCTATTTCCACATGGGCACAAACTTGAATATAAGAAGTTCCACCTAAACATGAGGAGGAACTTCTTTACTTTGAGGGTGGCAGAGCAATGGAATAGGCTGCCCAGGGAGGTGGTGGAGTCTCCTTCTCTGGAGACATTCAAAACCTGCCTGGACACGTTCCTGTGCAACCTGCTCTAGGTGGACCTGCTTTGGCAGGGGGGTTGGACTAGATGATCTCCAGAGGTCCTTTCCAACCCCATGTGATTCTGTGATTCTGTGATTCACTCATTGCTCATATCAGCCCAGCCTGGACCTCAGAGCTGACAGTATCCCTGTCCTGAAAGACTACTGGTGCTCAAAGCAATATCCTCCCTTGTACCCCTGTGTGTCCATCCAAGCACTCCATCTACTTCTTGGCACAGTACAGCTAATTTTTAAAAGACTTCTTAGTTCAGATGTTCCCATTCTTTCCTCCCCCAATTTTTCTGTACAAACAACAGATTGCATTGCATCTGACACGTTGGTTTGATCTACAAAGGGAAAAACAAACCAATAATGCTGCTTTTCTGTTCCTTCTGTCAGGCCTCCTATGGCTCTCTCTTTTGCCAGATGTTTTTTCTTGGACTTCCTCCTAAAGATTTCTGTTTCATTTTCTGTACAATTATTTAGCTTGGCTTTCTATTGACTTATGTCTTATCACTTCTAAGTGCTTTACAAACGCCCTGTTAATTCTTCCATTCTTTTTTGAAGCAGAGAGAGATTATTCCCATTTTATATCACAGGGAAAATGAAGGAGGTAGGTTGTGAAGTTCATAGAAAGCACTCTGCCTGCACTCAGACCGCAAAACCACAGCGTGTTCCTATTATTGCTATAACCAGCGTTCTGTGTCAGCCTTTCATTCACAAATTTCCCCTTCTGAGTATCATGGACACAAAGACTTCAGCGCCTATATGTTGTGGTCATGAACAACTTCCTCTGAGCCTGGACTGTGGTGACCTTCATAGGTCAGGAGGCCCTCTCTGAACCTCCTATTGCCTGGCAATGCAGCTACGAAATCAACTACAAGTATTGCGCCCTGGGGAATTGAATAAACTCTATTGCTTCTCTTTGCCTTTTTGCTAGAGCAGTGCAGTATTGGAGGCATGAAAGGGTTGTTTGGGCTTTTTTTTTCTATTTTTGCATTCTTTGACCAAATGGAAGCAGAGAGAATTTTCAACAAATAGCATGGGAGAGAAAAAGCTACTATTTCAGCTTAAAATACTTGAATATAGGGCTAATTTCTGTAGAAGATTGTTTGAAACTCTAATACATATGACAGCACATGTTTGCTGATCAAATAATGTACCTCTTTTTTGCCAAACTGTGTTCCAAATGCTGTTGTGGCTATAACAAAATTTGCTTGCTCCGATTCCTCTAAACCAAAAAACAGAAATCTCCTATCCAAACCCAAATAATTCCATTATATATTGATTTCAATCCAAACCTAAAACCTACCAGTTTTTACACACGCAGGGAGTTCTCTTTATATAAACTGTTCCCCTTACACTTTCATATGTGAGATTGCTTTTTTGCATGCTTAACCAAAACCCGAATTTTATAATATCAGAAGTGCTATCATGTCTGGGAACAGAAACAATGTTACTGTTATAACTTCACTGATTTGTAACAACTCACTAAAATGGCTAAGATTTAACTTACATCCACGTAATCCCTAAAGTAAATGGAACAAACTGAAATAAGTTTGAGAAAAATTGGTTTTCAGACATTTCAGAGCAAGGAATTAAATTCTCTGATTAAATTGCTTGGTCTTGTTGGTCCTTTACTAATAATGTATTCTAGACAGTCTTCTAATTTGTGGAAAAACACACAATTCTTATTCCACTCACAGTCATGTACGTTCCATTCTTGTCTTTAAATTGTGTATAGAAGAAAACACTTGCCCTATTGAAGTGTCGTCTTTTGAGGGGGATGTTTTTTAAACCTTGTCAGTCCTAGAGGGTGGTGGAAAAAACTACTTTGTGCCAAGAAATATTACAAACACTTTGAATGGCAGATGATTTGATTAGATGATCAGTAATTAAGTGATATATTATTGGCAAGCTTTTTTTTGTCAGCAGTTGCTCATTTCACTTTAATCTATGGTATCTATTTTTATATTATTAGAGGAGAACAAGTTAGATTTATTATATGCCTGACATTGTATGATTGGAGCTGTTCTTTAGTAAAATCACCATCATTACTGGTAGTCATTGGAAGCTCCTTCTCAATAATAATGAAGAATGCATTTCATTCATTGTTGTACATCTAAGTGCACGCTGTTTATTGCTGATTCATCCAGTCTTTAATAACATTTGTGTCCCCAAAACAAAGAAGTTCTTTCCCTGTGCCTTCAAAGTTGAACATGCATAAAAATAATTTCAGATGAGACAACCTGAAATGAGGCCCATGTCTCTCTAACACAGGTCTACAATGCATCGATGTACAGAGGAGCTCTGTGTGAGAGCTCAAATTACTGCTTTTGGCAGTAGAAGAGTACTGACATGAAATCTCTGTTGCTTGCAGAGGTTTCATGAGATTAGATTAACTGAACTAAGAAATTAATATTTTTTCTAAATGAACCTGTCATTTCAAAGATTCAACAAACTAGCAGAAGGCCCTGAAATCCCACAGTACTCCTCGTCTTCTCAGCTGCAAATGTATCTAGTTTTCTATCTGTCTCAAAGCTATTACTGTACACATTGTTCCAGAGGCCCTTATAGGGAACACATTTCATGTTAATATTTTCTGTGGGAATAAGTTTCAATTAAATCTGGCCCTGAGGATTTTCCCCTGTATATAATTCTAAGCATAGTGTTGGTCTGTGCTGAAAAAGTGACACTGTGATTGTCATCTTCCAATAATTTCAGCAGCAAGAGGGCTCTTGCAAATTCCCACCAATAATTTCACTGTATAGCGATCTCTATACATTTACCTAATGAGTATTCAAATGAGTTCAGTCGTGTAAAGTCATTGCTCTGGGATCTGCTTGTATTCATCACACTACTGAAACTCCTATTTAGCCGTATTCTCAGGATGCTCAAAGGCAGAGTGAGGCTTGCCTAGACTGCTAATGTCCTGAAATTGGTACTACCAATGGCATAGCAAAGCCTGTTTGGCTAGGTTATTCATCAGATGCTTATAGTATGACTTCATTCCTTCATCAAGATTACGATCTTCCCCATTCTATTTTATTTAAATTTGGATTAAAAATTCTCCCAATTACTTGCAAATGTGACTGATTGTACTTACTTCTTAAGGGCCGCACTGCTTAGCTGTTCAGTATTGATGAGTCAAAGCAAATTTTTAGCCATTTGGTTGGGCTGTGTAAGGTGGCTTTGCATGTGGGTCAGCTGCCTCCAGCTGAGAAGGTACCAGGATGGTCATGGTGTCTGGATAGGTGATGGCTTCATCAGCATCATGGGATGGTGAGACACATTGCCCAGAAGATGGTAGTAAAGGTGCCTATCTTCCCAGACCTTTCACAGTAAACCCTCTCCTGAGCACATCTAAAAAAGGGATCCTAAACATTCTTCCTATACTTTATTTCCTCCTATGTATTTCCCCAAAACCTGGTGAACGCAATGGGGTATGCAGTAGGACCATCCATAGATTGATAACTCACTGTACAGTGGCATCAGGGCCACGAAGGTGCTCAGAGGGCTGGAGCACCTCTCCTATGAAGACAGGCTGAGAGAGTTGGGGTTGTTCAGCCTGGAGAAGAGAAGGCTTTGAGGAGACCTTATAGCAGCTTTGCAGTACCTAAAGGGGGCCTACTTTGGTAGGGGCCTGGTCCCTGGGGAGGGACTCTTTATCAACAAGATAGCAATAAGACAAGGGGCAATGGTTTTAAACTGAAAGAGGGGAAATTTAGATTACATATTTGGAAGAAATCCTTTACTGTGAGGGTGGTGAGACACTGGAACATGTTGCCCAGAGAAGTTGTGGATGCCCCATCCCTGGAGGTGTTCAAGGCCAGGCTGGATGGGGCTTTGAGCAACCTGGTCCAGTGGGAGGTGTCCCTGCCCATGGCAGGGGGGTTGGAACTCAATGATCTTTAATATCCCTTCCAAACGAAATCATTCTATGATTCTATGATCTATGTTTAAGTATCTCCAGAGACTGAAATACATATTGGCTTTAACTAAAGACCAACATACCTTATAAATACCTAAGCTATTTTTTATTTCTGAGTCCCTGGAAGGTAGCTGGAGTGAGGTTTTCTGTATTTGTACAAAGCCCCTCTCTCTCACAATCAGTCTTCCTCTTCCCTGAGGTTTCTAGTTGTGATTTTATATATTATTTATAAAGCCACTAAAGTATCTGAAGCATCTCTCCAACAAACAAAGACATAGTTCCTCATATCAGGAATTCACAATCTGAATAATGAAGCCTTGGGGCCAAATCCATTGCTGACACAGGCAGGCACAACTCCACTGTGTTCAGCTGAGTTGAGCTTGCATATTCTAGCAGCAAATGCTTAATCTTCTGTTTGCAAACTCAGTTGTTGCTACTGAAATAATTTTGATGTAGTGAATTCAATTAAGTGGTTTTACAGCAAGAGAAAAAGGTTGATTTGCTATGTAGGTGTCCTTGTCTATTTGAATGGAGTTTGATAATTAACATATGAAACAACGATTTAAAAAGCCAAATAATTAGATACTTGCTTCATCAGGGGCATATAACTTAAAAAGCAACTTAGTGACATTGTATTCTTCTTTAAGTTGAAAAGCAAGGGCTACAGATGTAAAAGATAAAAGAAAGTGAAGTTAAAATAGCATTCTATGGGTCCAAGTGCATATGTGAACCAGAGCATACTTTGTGATGAGTTGGACCTCTCACTTCTCTGGAATGGCTCCAACCATCCTGACCTGTCTTTCAGCATATCCTTCTGCCATTAATGTGATAGAAGCAAAAAGGCTTTCCGTTCCTTATATTCCATTTATTATTGTTACACCCTTAGTGCTGCAAGTATAAGCACTAAGCTTTGAAATGTGTTGACAGTTGAGGGAATGAATCTCTTCTCAGTATGCATACCAGAGACAAATAATAGACTTTTAGATATTTGTTACTTGCAGTGGAAATACATAACCATAACTTTCAGGACTGCTGTCTCCATGAGGGAAACACTAGAATGACCACCATATATTTTTCAGATCACATCTTCACTCTGACAGTTCTGGACAGTTATGGCCGTTGGTTTGTTTAGTTAGTATTGTCTTTTGATAGCAGAATTTATTTTCTTTGTTTGTCAGATTTTGTACTGAATTTGTAAGCAGTGGTGTAAAAGGTCATCTAAGCCAAACTCTGTGAAAATACAAAGTAAGTGTTAAAGGAGAGCTATCAACATCTACCTCATTTTAGTGTAGTGGTTTTGGCTGTCTGACTAGGTATTTGGGAAATCAGACATGGTGAGGGGATCCAGGGTCAGACAGGAGAATGAGGATAGGCCAAGGCGGGGATGGGGTGGGAGTTTGGTTCAGGACCATGGCTGGGCACAGTTAGGGCAGCAGGGATGGAGCAACCCCTGGGTCCAGGGATTGGCACCTGGCCTGAGCCCCATGGCCAAATCCCCTGCTGGGGAGACATGGCCTGACAGCAAGAACAGTGCTCATCTCTGTTCAGTACTACTAAGTCCCTCAAGGTGAAGTAGCTTAGGAGATCCTGTAAGACACTACAGATAGTATTTCACAGAGCAGTTTCTCCATCTTTTCCTTTTTAATTCTCTGCAAAGGAGAAGGCAGGTCTAACACACAGCCCACCCTGCAGAAGACCCTGCTGAGGATATGGCTGCATCAGCAGGAGGCACTGCCACAGCAAGTCACTTCCATAGGGAGCAGCTAGCTGTTGCTCTGAACAAAGGAATGGTGACATATAAATCTCCATTATTCATTTTTAGTGCACCTAGAATAACTGCCATAGAATAACGGTGTAATCAAAGCTCATAGCTTCTGCCCTGGTAATCTGTGTCTAAGTGATAGGGGTCTTTAAACTCTGAGTCCTGAACTACAAACACAAATTTAATGCTTGCGTATACTGTGTACATTCTCAGCCATTTCTCAAACTGTCAATAATCGCAGCATATGGATATTGGGTCTTTTCTTCAACACCCATGCATTAAGTCAAGAATGACAGGAATAATTCCTAAACTATTTCAGATTCTTCTATCATTCCCACCTCTACAATTTTTATTAATTTCTTGACTGAGCATTGAAGTGTGACAGTAATTATGAAATGCTGCAACATATGCTAGATGAAATTAAAAACAACATTAACAAAGATTTTTTGTGAACCTTTTTTAATTACAAAGAGTGTAAATTTACTGTCTCAAAATCTACCACGAGTATTTATGTTCTACCAGCAGTTGTTGTTGGAGGCTTAAACACACCACATAACTTCTGGGCCTCTCTCCCAGGCTGGGCTGTGCTGCCGGGTGTGCCTTCCCCCAGGCCCAAGCACTGGAAAGGTATAGTACCTGTAGGGCTGGTCCCAGCATGACTTTCCTACTTTATCCATCAAATGTGGTGAGATGCCAGGGTCCTAAGCGGATGTTATTCAGCAAGATTGAGATCAGCAAAACCTGGCCCTGAATGAACATAGCCTTGTTAACTGGAGTATACTCACCAAAGACCTTTCTGTGTCTCTGAGGAGAAAGTCCCCCTTCATGCAACTCCATCCTTTTAAATAAGTTCTGCACTCCCTCACGCCAAGTCTGAACTTGGCCCCTGGTCAGGTTAGTGCTTTGTCGCGAAGCCTTGAACATATTTTTACATCTGCAACTGAGTGGGGACTCTGTCCCATGGGTTGGTGAAATCATCACATTCCTGGCAAGTTTTTAGATCATTTCTCTTCAAGGGTTTAACATACTTGACATCTCAGCTACGATTTTTTTTTTTATTAGTGACGAATTTAGAGATTAATCACTGCCACCATTTGGCCAGCATGATGTCATTTAGACCAGAATCTGATCTACTGCACCACAAAGTCTCTGGAGTAATTCTAAATGAGCTCAAAGAAGCTTGGAATTGAGCAAAAGCATGTGTATGTAAGCATATTTTTATATATTCTGTTCAACAAGTGTTTAAATCATATTCAAATCCAGTTCTCCTGCTTGTATGCTTAATGTGGCTGGTAGATATGTTATGTTATTAGAATTTCATTTTGGGTTTTGCTTTGATCTATACATTCCCTTTCCTGCAAATTAGATCAAAGCCTACAGGATCAGAAACAAATCTAAAAAAAAAAAAAAAACACCATAAAAAAAGTGGTCCATTTCTGTTAAGACTTTTTTCCATTATTGTTTCTACATTCAATTTATTTGAAGAGGTAGTTGCATACACAAACACATAGATCCAACTTACTCGTAACTAATTGTGGGTAGAATCTGGCTCACGAAGCTCAGGAAAACAGCAACACGTAAGGCCTCCTCTTATTTTTGTGGGTAACATGTTGTACTTTCTGTTAACTCCAAAAGAAAACAAATAGCGTTTTCCTGTAGAAATCTTGATGAACTGGAAAAACAATGGAGGGATGAACAGAAAAGCAAACAAATTCCACCAAGTGGATGTTGATTTCACCTCTCTCTGAACTATGTCCAGGAATTAAATAACTTAACCATGATGTTATAGCAAGTAGCCGGCACTTCTTAGATCTAGATGTAATCAAGTTTGTTTCCGTACATTTTCTAACCTACAGACACAAATTAAAATGGATCAGTAATCATTTGCAGAAACAGATTTGTTATTTTTTTCTAGCAACATTTTCAGTCCATGGTCTGCAGACCCTGGGGACCTGTAGGCTATTTCTATGGTTTCTGGGAAAAGGATTTAAGGATGGCAGCTCTGCAGTCAATAGGTTTATACTCTCTCAACATCTGCTGGAAAAATTTTAGGGATCCTGAGACTGCATGCAGTGGAACCAAAATTTTATGCTATTTCAAAATGAAGGTATCTCAGAAGTGCCACCAGAAATAAATAGTGAAATCATTCAAAGTTTGAGGTTTGGAGTGCTGGAGGTCCCTTTTTTAAGGGACAACACTTGGATTAACACGTTCAGCCCCAGGGCAGGTTTGTACAGCGGTACACAACACCAAAGTCCCCACGTACTCCCCATGGGATGCCCCCCTGCTTGCAGGCAGCGGGGTGCGTACTCACTCCCCCGGCACATACTGCCGGACCCTCTGCCAGCGGCCAGGGCACAGCTCCGGGGGTTTTTGCGGATCCCCAGTTCCTTTCTCAGGGCCCCACATCCCCTTCGCAGCCTGCTCTGCTGGGAGTCCCTCTCAAGCTGGGCTCCCCTAACCTCCTGCATCCTTCCCTCGCCTGCAGCACACTGGAGAATAGAAGGTTTCTGCCTGCTGGGCGTTGAACTGGAAGTTAGCACACTAAGATGATGGCAGGTTAATTGGGATTCAGTTCTCTATCTGTTTATACGTGCAGCACAGGGACACCAGCTGTGGAGGAGAAGCCTTCTTGTATTAAGCGTATCTGCAGCATAGGATTTCTGTATTCTGCTTCGGCGTGTTGCTGTGTGGCCTGGCCGAATGTCAGAGCAGAGACTATGTAAACAAGCGTACAGATGATTTTTTTTTTTTTATTCTTGCAAGGCAGAGCTGTAACAGCTGTGTTCGTGTTTGCTCAGCATGCATATGACTCTATTGCAGTGACTAGAAAGTTCGGGGGGTTGGTTCATTTTTTGTTTCTCTTTCTATTTTTTTTTTTTAATAAAGAGGAAAGAATGGCTTTAACTTCCCACAGGAACACAAGAGCCTTCTACACTTTTGTTGACCATGCATCACTGCTGCTTTTTTTAGCTTCTTGAAGCACATCATCAGATTTCTAAGAATAGAGCTTTATTAGATCTTACACAGTTTTCCAGAACACAGGGTTTTTTCCCAGTGTCAAGGGATGGGATTAATGTCTAGAAAATGCCATGCTTTTAGAATCATCATTTTTTTATATGGAAAGAGAACATACTGTTGTGCACAGAAGGATCTATACATGTGAAGGATCTATGTTAATGTATAGATTATATACTAGTGCTATGACTTCATTCATACTATTTTTCAATTATTTGCTCATTAAACCCTACTGTCATTTTTTAATGTTGAAAGGGAAAGAAAAATCCACACTACTCACATTCTGACACAGAGGGATATTAAGCTATATGCTCCTTCCCAAAAGACTCATTTCTTATGTTTCTTGCTTTTAGTGTATTGGTACTTATACACTAAAGAGAGGCTGAGAAATCATGCATTACTCGAGAAAACTAATGGAACTGCCAATTAAATTATCCCTTTCATGGAAAACTTCTGTTTCTGCAAAGGATGGTGCTGTGGAACATAACCCTTCAGCTCAGACCTCTGAGCCATGTGGAAAGCCATCCCTAGGAAACCAGGATAAAATTGAATTGATTCAGGTGAGCATCCCCTCCCTTCTAATCACCTCTGGATCTTCTCTAGAGAGGCACCGTGTGTGCCTCTCTAGGCACACACTGTCTGTGTGCTGAGCTCCTTCACAGGAACAGTGCAGCCAGCACTAATCTTCCCTCTGACTGCTTTTTATGCACTGCACATAGAAGAAAGATTGTAGAGTCCACACACTTTTATTTTTAAAATTACGACCTAGACTGAACTCCATCTGTCTTATGTTGCTGAAGCATTTTCATTAATAATATTTTTTCAGCCTATATTTACTTAGTTAGTAATAACATTAAATTGAGTGCATGTTCAGATCAGATATTTGATCCTAGCAAAGAATTTAGTTCACGAAGAGCTCAGCAGGTAAGAATAATTAGTATGTGCTTCTAGAGTGCTTCTTTGAAATAGAAGTTCTGTTGTTCTGGTGATTTTAATGTATTTTTAAAAATTATTGTCACTCTGAATCTCAAATTATGTGTTTGGAGCAATTGTCCAAGGTATTTTTATTTAAAACAGTTTAAAAAGAAATCATTATGAAAAATTATTTGAAAGTTAATTTTGCCAGCGTTTAAAGTAATATCCCATTATGTATACTATTGGCTACGTGCCAAGCGAATGACATAGCAACAGCAGCATCAGTTTCTTGTAGTCATTCCAGTGCCTGGAAGCACTGGTTGGTTTTGTCCTCTGCATTTTACATAGCATGAGTACCTCTGAAGAATGAATGTTCATAATCTAATCTAATGGAAGATATCTTAATCATATAGAACTTTTAAGAACTATTGAATTCACAAAAATATATGTGAGACCAATAACTATTTCATTTGGGTACCACACACAAAGGAGTATTTCTGACATTACATGAGATCTATTGGATCACAATACAGAGATTACTTTATTAACTCCTGTTCTTAAAAGATGGTACTTTTCTTATTCCATGAGGAAAAAAAATCACTGCAAATTTGAATTTTCTTTAAAGACTGAAAATCAAAATGTGTTTCAACTAGTGGAGGGAAAATTCGATTTTCTGTTTATATGTGCAGTGAAAAACTGCAATATTTTGAAGGAAGCTGATCATCTCACAAAAAATAATGGTTGCAAATACAACAAAACATTTGACTAGAGAGTAGCAATGAATTTCTTTAAAGGATAGTTACGCTAATTGAGTTTAGAAAGTGGTTTACAAGGGGAAAGTCATTGCCAATATGTTGGGATATGCCAGAAAATACAGCTAACAAAATGACCCTTAATAGACTATTGCACAGCATGATTTTGAACAATTCTGAGCTCTAGCAACTATTTGGGAGATATTTTTTTTTTTTTTAGTGTTTAGGTTTACATGTTATCAAGGAGCCTATATTGAATTTTTGTTCAAGCAATTCGTGTTGCCAGTAAGACTCTACTGAGAAGCACTTCCAACCCTAAATGTTCAACAAATACTTTTATTTGTGAATTTTCATTGAGACTATGAAGTCCATTAACAAAATGTACAGAGTTTGGCTAACCCACCAAATACTAACCTGCAGGTAAAACGCTTCCTCCAGTTACCGATTTTACAGTCTTTATCTGGTAAAGATAGTTAGAATCTCCACACTCTCCACTTTCTGTGCCTCATACCGAGAGCTTGTACAGAAGATCTACTAATCTGGAGAAGTCACTGTGCTTTTCTAGTCCACTTTGGCACAGTAAATTAAACCACAGAAAGACACCCTTGATGTGGCATAAATGTGACCACAAGAGGAGCTGGAGCACAGAAACTGTTCCACTACACCCATTCTGCACTGTTTTCCTTAGCAAGGTGTCAGACCAAGCCTTAAAGTTGTGCAAGCCAAGGCAGGAGCTATGCTGCACCTTTGCATGGTGAGGGTGACCAAGAGGAGATGAGCAGGATTCTGAATGATGGGATTTTGCTGAGCTGAAAGCAATCCCAGGAGATGGGAGGGGTGATGTGATGTGATGTGATGTGATCTCCAAGGTGAGGCAAGGGGCTTAAAATCCCAGCCGCCTGCGGACACATTTGAAAGAGCTGTGGCTCACATTTGAAGGTGGTGGCTCAGTTACCTCCCAGTCTGCCTATTTTGGTAATGCACAGGGCTATGGCATTGTGTCATTCCTATTAGGATCTGATGTCTAACACATTGTGCTGGTAAGGCCTGAAGACATGATTGGTGGGGCGTGAGGCTGTGCATCTGCTTCTGTGCCAAATTTGTGTAACCCTGCAGCCCCAGATGAACTTAACACAGCCACCATCGGGCTATTGGTGATAGCAGTAGCAATGGCAAAACTCCCACTGGCCTTCTCATTTCCCCCATTTACGTTGTCTAAATACTGGAAACATTGGATCTTTATGGGGATTAACAAGAAAGGAGAATGGAGCTGTTGGAGGACCCAGGGTTAATGTGAATATGAAGATGACTCAGTAGCAGCTTTGTCAGGGCTGCTTCAGCAGTTCATATCGCTGTTTCTGCTCTTCCACTGGGGAAAAGCTTTCACGATTAAAGCACTTCATTTTGCCCTGCTAGTGTAGTCAGCCTAGCAGGGATTTTTTCATAACACTCAAATGATTTACAGCAGCAGCAGCCTTGACTATAACTGGACTAAATCCAGAAAACTGCTCTTAAACCACTTTGTGTAATGGCAGCCAAATTCCACATACCAGTTAGAAGATTCACACAACATAGTGATTATCCAAGTGCTTGAGTGTTCTGATACTGACAAATATATTCAGTTATTCCATTTTAATTTGCTGCAAAGTCTTGGCAGATCTCAGAATATATTCACTTCCAGACTCAGGGTAACTACAGCCTGGGGTAGGCAGCAGATAAGGCTCCTTTCACAAGATACCTTTCAACACCATGTATATTTTCCCTTGGGTTGTTAAGATCTAACTTGACTATACTCTGAGGGTAGCCTGTTGTTTTTAAGTTTTAATGGGCTGCTTATTAAGTTAGGAGTAGGACAGATTCTCTGCTCTTATTTCACTGTTTTCATAACTTAAAAAAAATTTCTGCTGATCCAAAGATGCCTTCATTAGAATTTCACTTTACACAAAACCTGAGCTTTTAATTCATTGATTTTCTGACGATTTCCTTAAGCTAGAAGCACAAGATGTGTCTTGTGAAGTGCTCATGTCTTCCAATTACAGAGAAGTCTGAGGCTGTGATATGCGCCAGTTGTTCTGCAGGAGTACTCACAGTAGCTGTTGAAGACCTGAGTGTTCACTCTTCATTACTAAGACAGGCTTTTTTATTACTTCTGTGTCTTATTGTCCATGCACTACAGTCTCTGATTCAATGTGCAAAGTGCTATTCATTTCAAATCTGCTCTGTGCATTAGGCTATTTAAAAAAAAAAAAAGAAAGAAAAAGAAATAATTTTAGTGAAACCATTATAATGTAGCAGCTTTTGTATCCCAGCCAACGCAAAGGCCCCATTACATCGTTGTATTTGTTAAGATAGGAGGAGACGACTCTGCTGCGGAGTAGTGTACTTGGGAACCAATGTGTTTAAATATTAACTCAGATGTAATCATTTAAGTAAGCAGTCGATACAAACACAACATAAGCGTCTCATTGTTCTTTTTTACTATACAGCTAATGGAGACTGTACACTTAGGTAGATTTATGAATCTTATTTAAGAAGAACTCTGTGTGGTTTACACAGTTATGTATTAAGGGCCCTGTCAGACGTGACAAAATGGTAGGTTGTGATTGCAGGGCCCACTACATTACAACAAATGTGGGCAAAGTTATTTATAGTTATATATATATATTTACATAGTGTGTTATAAATATATATGTAACCATAATTGCAAACAGAAATGCCATCTTCTTAAGTTCTTGATGAGAAACATAGGGCCACTAAAGTTAAGACAGGCCATTGACATGGAAGGGATTTGCCAAAACATCAGCAGCTTCCCAAGCTGGTTTCCTAAATGGCAACAATCGTACACGGAGCTATTTCGAAAATGGGCCCCCATTACATAAGATCTCCGCTTGTGGGCTGTAGGAGCCTTTGCAGGTTTACTCAGCGCGCTGAGCAGCAGCCAAAATGCTGACAATTTATTTCCCAAGTCATGCAATTCCCTTCAGAGCTGTGGAAGTCAACGCTCCTCTGCTGAGTCACAAAATGGTTGAGGTTGGAAGGGGCCTCCTGCTCAAAACAGGGTCACCAAGAGCAAGCTGCTGGGGTCCAGCCGGAGTTGGGTTTTGAGTGTCTCCAAAGACGGAGACTCCACAAGTGCCCTGGCCATCCTGTTCACTGACCTGTGTGTCCCCTATAGGCTTTATCCAGAGTAGAGGTTTCACTGAAGGCACTGGTATATTTACTTTTAGTCCTCACTGACCTGAGACAGGAAAATGTGCTGACAGCAAGTCATCTGAGACAGTGAACAGCCAGCCAGAAAAATGGCGTAGTCCCCAGGCCTATATATTACTAACAAAACACAGGAACCAGTTGGCAATATTAGGTACTTAGTATTAGAACGGTTTTTTAACAGGCTGGGTGGGAAGGAGCTAAAATATATAAAGGCGAAATATATTACTATCATCTCATTTTACTGACAGTTGCATTCCAGATGAGATATAGCACTGGCTTTAACCCTTTAATTTCTGGTGTTCTCTATCTTTTCAGAGCTGCTTCATCCCCAGTCCAGCTGGCTCTTGATTACAGATCTACAAGGCAAAACCATGAACTTTTTTCTACTAAGAAGTATGTAATATGATGACTAAAGACTCAGACTGTTTCTAAATTTTCAGCTGCTTCAGCTTTTGAGATAATCAAGACAACCTTCTGGATAGTACAAGCAGGAGTGTTGTTAAACACTCTGTCCTTACAAGCTTTTCAAAACCAATTTTCTCTGTTATCATTGTCCCGGAATTTGGTAGTGCTTTGCAACAATAGCAACAAAACTCAACTTATATTGATCAGCCCTAGGAAGGAAAGCTTTGTAGCCCATCGCTATAGTTCTTCATAGCAAGAGCTTAGTAGAAAATACCAGCTTTCACTCTAGATATGTAGTGCTTCTTTATTTAAAAGCTAGTGATTTTTTAAGTGTCACTAAGATTGACATTGTGCTTTTCATCTGAGTTTTTAACGTCCATTTCTTATGTTATAGACAGTTACAGCCAGTTCCAGAAAAAAATACTTTGGATAAAACTATTTTTAAATTAATTTAAAACAAAATAAAATATTACATGCTATGGATCACCAGAAAGGAATCTCTTTACAATATTTTTTTTTCTTGGGAATCAGAAAAAAGGAGGTTTTTTCATGGAAAAACTATATGGGAAAGATTGCTGACATTTTCTGAGAAAAAAAAAATTGATGTAAAATTCTCAGATGGCTAAGCTGGTTAAAAGTTCCTGCTAATGTTTTCCACGTCTGAAAAGCGAATGATAACATAAGAGGCAGCAACGTTCCTTTTTAATCACAACATATAACAATGGTATCTAAACCCATTTCGGCTGGAGATGTACCTGAAAATATATACCTGTATCTGCATCGCTGCTTACAGTGCAAATGTCTCTCTACAATAAGGAAACAGCATCTACATGAAACATTTTCAACTGCATTAAAAATAGGATCAACACTATACCTGTCTCTTGCTGTAGACTATATCAGCCCCCTGTAAAATGGCTGCCGATCTCTGCATGACAGAGCTCTCAGAAGCAGAAAGCAGCAGCATATCAGAAGCAGGAGCAATCACAGTGGCATAAGTCACACTCAGTAAATCCAAATAGCTGGAGTTTCAGTACAATTGTATCTCAGTCCAAATTTCCAGCCCTTGAGGGGAAATCCAAAGTTTTGGAGCATGTGTTTATGAGGGCACGATATTCAAACTCAGCTTTTATACCTGAAGTTTCAGTGCTCACGTCCAGTGTAATCATTTATGGCTATTTGCTATTGCTTCCAAAAACCTTGCAGGTCTTGGTGTTTTGTCAGCTTCAGAATACGGTGCGGTGTCAAACCTAATTTTTCTCACAGCTCCTGCATGCCAGTAATTTGCAGGTAGAAGAGTTATCAGACGGAATTATTATGCTATTTCCATCATCAAAATGAAAAAAAAAATGCTGTAGGGGATCCTCTTCTTCAAACAGATGGCAAATGTTTCTGAGAAATGCAAAACGGCGGCGTTCAGCAGCACAGGGTACTACAGACCTTCATGGTCACTGCTATGTTTTGTGCTGGCAATTGTACTTTATGATAATTGCTTACAAAAATTCATCAAAAGTTAAAGTCCTGTTGGAATGAAACACGAGTTTGATTTGCACATGACCTCAAGTGGCCAATTATACATAAACTTCTGTAAGCAATTTTGGCAGGTGTTGGCTACTTTATTGTTAGAGGTGGTATTTCGAAGCTGCAGTTGGTGATGCGCCACAGCAACAGTAAGAATTCAGGAAAAAAAAAATGCTGTGCGTATGGGTGTGCATGTGCGTGTGCAGGCAACCAGAGCTCCCTACAGCACGAGTGTGCTGAGAGGTGGTTTGGCCTCTGCTACCACAGATTTTGGCAGAGACTCGGGCCAGC
Source organism: Limosa lapponica baueri (assembly GCA_002844005.1). Taxonomy (NCBI): domain Eukaryota; kingdom Metazoa; phylum Chordata; class Aves; order Charadriiformes; family Scolopacidae; genus Limosa; species Limosa lapponica. Next base: position 87,945 of record KZ506605.1, read on the forward strand.
TCTGTCACAGCCTGGTAAATGTCACCACGGATGGCAGCAGAAGCTGGCACGCCTAGCGGTGAACCACACAAGCCTGCATCCCCACTGCCGGCACTGTGGATGGCAAACCCCTGGCAGCGGGACAGGGTCGGGCACCTGGGGGCTGACACCTGAGATTTTTCTGGAGCTCATTGCAGTGGGCTACACCTTCCAGAATCCTGCTTGCAAATATCCTTTTAGAAAACCAAAAGACTTATCAAAGTTTTACAGAGCAGAGTACCATCTCTAAAAATGCAGGCCCTTGCTCTCGTCTCATGTGCCACTAGGAAAAATAATGTTAAAGACTGAAAAGTTCTTGGTGATACAGGGGTTATGTTAGTCATTCGAAGTTAAGTAAATGCCTAAGAAAGTGTGATATCAAGTGGTAGAACACACATCCTCCATGGCGTAGAGAGACTGTGCACCTTCAACATCATTAGTATCTCTATGGGCCCCTCAAAACTGGTACATAGAAATTCAGCTTTGTTCAAGCTCAGGGGAAGGGTGAGGGGCAGGGAGAGAAGTTGAGATGAGAGAGAGCAGCTGGGATGGGATCAAGAATGTTGTTACTCTTTTACAGACGCATTTTAGGTGCCTCCAGTATATCAACGAACAATGTTTAATTTGGCTCCAACACTATAAATTCACCTGCTTGTAGAGTGGATTTGTTGAAATGTTCATCTGTTTAAAAAAAAAAAAAAAAAAAAGAAAAGGTTGAAAATAGTTTCTCTGTTATCACACACCAATCAGATCACCAGCAGTGGCTTGAACAGCCAGAATCGAGGATTTCATAAGTTCTTGCATCAGGACATGCATGAAGGGAAAATTTCTATCCTGATTGTCCTATTTATAGTTTTTTAAATAATCAGCATTTTTTTTCGCTAATGCAAACAATTGCATACATAAATTTTCAATGTTTTTTACAATTACAGTGATTATGTGTTGTATTTTACGTATTAATATCTCATGATCAGATTTTTAAGGTATGTGTTGTCCAAACATGCGAATAGATACCTAATTTCTTTACCATTCTCAAAAGTACTAGGATGTTTACGTATTCATGTGCCTATATATCTTGGCAAGAGCAGCGATACAACCTCTGTGCATGTAAATAATTGCTATATAGTGGTTTGAGCCTGCGTAATGCTGCTGAAAAAATATAGACCAAGGTAAGACAAAGGTCGTGCATCTATGGGTGGCACCAAGCTTGCTCTTGAAGTGCTAATGTTTCAAGTTGTTTCTTCTCTGTAGTATTTGCAGACAACAGCGAGACAAGCGAAGTTAGTGGAGCAGAAAATAAACAGGAAACAGAAAGGATAAAAACTTACCACAGTTATCCTGAAAGGAGATACTCAATATATTTCTGTTTCATATGAAAGTCAAAGCTCATGGGCAAAGAATCGCATTACCTAATAAAACTTTAAAAAGTTTGTATGGAAATTTGTAGCTATGCAATTGCATAACTGCAAATACATACATACGGGGACACATACACGTATAATTTACATGTAGAAGCTGTTTCATGTGACAAGATGTTAACTTAATCTGCTTATCTTGATGAGATAATGTGGCATGGTAGACAGGCTCATAGGAAATAATTTGGAAGAACTGGTTTCTCGTTCCTGGCACTGCTACAAGGCGTTTTGAAAGTCATTGTGTTTTCCTTTTACGCTTTGTTTTCTATTTAGATAATTATGTAAATCCTAAGCTCTTGACAGAGCTTGCTGCATATTTGCAGAATGCATTACTCTGTGGGATCCCAAACCAGTTGAAATCTCTTGCTTTGTCATAATAACAATAACAGATAAACCCCATTTTCATAAATACAAGTACCTTTTCAAGAACTGAGTATCACACTTTCCTGGATGCTTTGCCGATGACCTGTGGTATACCACCCAAATTTAACCTTAGGTCAAATTATGGATCCTTGCAGGACTGCTCCAATATGCAAGACTGCTCTAGAATCATGAAAGGTTAGACCAGATGAACTTTTTAGGTCCCTTCCAACCTTGGCTGCTCTGTGATTCCATGACTTATCAAAGGAAATTTGGACCTCTATATGGCAACTGACTGCAAAGATTTAACCAGTTGGCCAAGCTCATCTCTCGGGTGATCCACTTCAGTAGAGCTGTAGAACAAGTTATTTGGTCCAGCACCTTGGATCTAACTTTTGCTGTTTTGTTAACAAAATGTTCAGTGGAACCAACAAGACCATTTTACAGAGTAATGTATCACTTAGAGCAAGAATGGGTTTGGTATGTTATAACAGCTCCCCACAAATTTCTCAAACATGGGTTCTTTCCATGGGGTGCAGTCCTTCAGGAATGGACTGCTCCAGAGTGGGTCTCCCACAGGGTCACAAGTCCTGCCAGAAAACCTGCTCCTGCATGGGCTTCTCTCTCCTTGGGGCCACAAGCCCTGCCAGGAGCCTGCTCCAGTGCAGGCTTTCCACAGGTTCACAGCCTCTTTTGGGCACATCCACTTTCTCTGGCATGGGATCCTCCAGGGGCTGCAGGTGGACATCTGCTCCACTGTGGACCTCATGGGCTGCAGGGGCACAACCTGCCTCACCATGGTCTTCACCATGGGCTGCAGGGGAACCTCTGCTCCAGTGCCTGGAGCACCTCCTCCCCCTCCTTCTTCACTGACCTTGGTGTCTGCAGAGTTGTTTCTCCCACATATTCTCACTTCTTTCTGCTGACTGCAGCCACACAGATTTTACCCCCCCTTCTTAACTATGTTATCACAGATGCACTGCTTCTGTTGCTAATGGGCCTGGCTTTGGCCAGTGACACATCTGTTTTGGAGCCAGCTGGCACTGGCTCTATCAGACATGGGCAAAGCTTCTAGCACCTTCTCACAGAACCCACCCCTGTGTACCCCACACTATCAAAACCTTGCCACACAAACCCGATACAACTATCTAAGATCTCCATTCATCTCAAAACTAGAATTTTTTAGAAGAATATTGCCCAAGGATGTTTGAAAATTTCATCTTTAGTCAGTCTTACCACGTATGTCTTGTGAGTTACTTTATTCAGCTACTTCTTGTACCAGTTTTGACAGACATACGATGAAGTTTGTGTTTCTGCCCAGAATGCAAAATAAGTCCCAGTTCTCAGACTGGTGCTCTCTCACTCCTTTAAGCTTTTTCTCTTCACGATTGCTACTATAGTACTATACCATAACTTGCACTTATGTCTACCATATATCTTAAAGAAGGTTTCAATCCAAGTAAAATTACATTATTGGTCTATTTTAACCAAAATTGAACATGTGTTCAACTATTACAGGGTGTTAAATATTTTTCTCTCCTCTCAAAAATTGTGTCATTGATTCCAGCTATTACATGCCTGGACAGTTGTCTATAGCTCCACATAAAATGCTACCTCTGTAAATTTCATGGTATTTAAGAGCTGCCACAAAAGGAAAATACGTGAGCTGTTACAGGGAGGGCAGCTGTTTTGTTGCAGAGCCACAGAACCTTCTTGCCCCCTCCAAATAGGTCTCTAGCAGATGATTTGTTTCACAGAAATTAATTTCTTCATGCAAAATAAACCCATGGTTTAGCCCCAGACAACAACCAGGACCATACAGCCGCTCACTCACTTCTCCCCCTGCCCAGTGGGATGGGGACAAGAATCGGGTAAAATAAGGGAAACTTGTGGGTTGAGATAAAGATAGTTTAAGGCGTAAAGCAAAAGCTGTGCACACAAGCAAAACAGAACAAGGATTTTATTCACTGTTTCCCATGGGCAGGCAGGTGTTCAGCCAACTCCAAGAAAGCAGGACTCCATCATGCTTAACACTTACTTGGGAAGACAAATGTCATCACTCCAAACATCCCCCCCTTCCTTCTTCTTCCCCCGGCTTTTATTGCTGATCATGACATCATATGGTATGGGATATCCCTGTGGTAAGTTGGGGTCAGCTGTCCTGGCTGTGTCCCCTCCCAACTTCTTGTGTTTCCCCCCAGCCTACTCGCTGGTGGGGCAGGGTGAGGAGCAGAAAAGGCCTTGAGAGCTTAGCAACAACCAAAACCCCCAGTGCACTGTCAACACCATTCTTGTCCCAAATCCAAAACACAGACCTATACCAGCTGCTAGTAAGAAAGTCAGCTTTGCCCCGGCTGAAACCATGACACCACATTACACTATTTTAGATGAATTAATTTCACCCAGAAGATGCTAAAACTGACCTGCTGTTGACTTAAATGCAGGAAACCAGATTTAAAAAACAACATTAACAAAACAATTAATAAGCAAAATAGATGTCAGAAAACTGCAGCACACACATTGATAGACTCAAATTAATTTCTAGTTTTAGCAGGGAGGCTTGAGATGCAAGACTGCAAAATTTCTGGTGACAATTAGTATGAAGGCACACTCTTCTCTTCTTTTTGCTGAAGACATTGACAATAGTAAAACATTCTGGCCCATTCAAAATACCGAGGCCACACATTGGTTCTTCTTGTATACACTGCTGACAAAGAATAGGTTATATATGGAGGCATTTATATTCCTATTTTGATCCTTGTAGATAATGTCCTGAAATAATTCATACCAAAGTGAATTCAGCTGGGGAAATTCTGTAAAACAATGGGACTGAGGCACATAGTCGAGTGCACAGAGAAACCTGGTTTCTATGCCCAGTCTGCCACTGACTTGCTGGGCATGAGCAGAGACCAGTTGTTTGAGCTGCTAAACATTACAGTAATACAAATAGACAAAACTAGCAGCTGGCAATACCTGTTCTCTCTACGTGTTTCAGGAATAGACATGATACCCAGGAAGCGTTTATGTGTTAGCCAGATACCTGATTCGTTCTAGAGTCAGGGTAAAAACTGTGTTTATCAATAACTCAGAGAAAATAACCAGATTGTGGCAACAGAGGGTCAGTTTTACTTTTCTGCTGGATGAAGCGAGAAACAATAAGGAAGAATTTCCCCTGGCATGTCTTTACTCTCTTCTGTCTCATTTCAACACTTGAGCTTCAAAAACCATAAATAATAGTCAGAGCTTCTAGGGTATTTTCCTTTTGAATAGTTTTATTTAAGTGCTTGTAAAATTTTTAATAAATCTCCAGTATAGGCAGTGAGCCAAGAAATGATCAGCAGGCAATGCCGCAGTCCAGTCCAAGACCCCAAACACGATTCCAGTAGGTCACTAGACTCTGCTGGCACAGAGGCGGCAGGACAGCTGGCTGTGCAAACACGCACAGACCAGGGCACTCAGCAGACGGCCGGGAGCCAGGAGTTGCTGCACTGGGGGAGGAAGGGACACAGTACCTTCACGAACGTGCATGCAAAATTCACAAGACATGACTGAACCACAGGCCGGGAGGCAGATTTCCTGGGGGCATTAATAACTTCTGGCGTTTTCTGCATGGGCATACTTCTCATTATACTCCTGTGGAAAAGATTGTCCTAAATAACCAAATTACTTGTTTTGTTTATGCCACATACATCACATACAGATTACACCATCGCAGAGATAAACCTTAGCTTTGAATTATCTTTCTATCGCATTGAGCTTTTTTCATACTACATTTGAACGCTCAATCTTCTATTCAGCCCCATTTCAGGTCACATTTGATCTTCCCCACACTCAACACAGACCTGTCAAAGATGCCGGTATAGCTGATTCTTTTATTTCCTTCTCCAGTTTTCTGTCTGTCTGTCTCTGGCCATGCTGCCTTCTTGCCTTCTTTCTATTTAGATCTTTTCCAGAGACCCAGTTTATTTGTGATCTCACAGACACATTGATCAGCTGTCTTCACCACCCATATGTTGAAGATGAAAAAAGTGAAAAGAAAAATGGTGACATTTTTCTATGGGAGTGTCAGAATATCCTACCTTGTCTGCATTTATTTCCTAAATAGTTCAGGCGGAGACACTTGGGTTTGTGGTTTTTTTCTATGCAGCAGTAATTTAACAAACATAAGTAAAAATAATTGAATCACTACCTAGTTCAGAACAGTCAAAAAATGTCAGTTGTATGCAGCATGTGTGTTGCATTCATATATGTTGCATAAGTATATATTCTTTTTATATGCTGTGAATATATAAAAGAATGCTTGTCATGAAAATCCCTGTCTTAGAAAGTTTATAGTGTGAGGCTTGTGGACATTTTTTTCCTGTTATTTCTTTATTGATGTGTATAAAAATCTATGGCTTTAACACCAGCCTAACAAGGCTTTCTCTGGGAATTAGGATATGCTGAGCTGGCTGAGGACTGTGGGGGCTTCCTTACCTAAGCCCTTGAGGAGTCTGAGAAACTCTGGGCATTCAAAGCCTGCAAATCAGCGTAACTCTCTTCAGTAAAAAGGGCCATAACTTGACTCTTTCCAGTGAACATTATCACAGTTCCTAAGGACCTTCCAGGAAGATTATTATGGGTAAGTAAACCAAATGCTGGTACTGAGCATGGGTTGGAACTCGATGATCTTTAAGGTCCCTTCCAACTCTATGATTCTATGATTCTATGTATTTGCAGGACATTCTGCACCTCCCTGCAGTTTTATTTCATTGCTCCATCAGGATGAAGCATCACCCTGTTTTCCTACCTGCTGGGGATGGCACAAGCCTTTGGAGCCAGGTGTTTCTGCCGACAGTAAGGAGGACTGCTCATCTGTAACATCTGCTGCAGCAGCTTCAGTCATGACAGCAAAGGCAGGGCAGCCAAAGTAGCTGCACATCAAAACCCTAAAACACAGCTCTGATAATACTGTAACTTACTTGGAGAGTTGTTTCTCTTATGGCAAGAACACAATGTTCTATTCTGGGAGATGGCTGTTCTTGTTTGCCTAATGCATTTGCTGAAGGATAGGACATTATCTGCCTACGCATAAAATGCAGTAGCAGTGTTATTTCTCCAATTTGCATTATTCATCCAGAACGAGAAAGCTTTTCTTGTCAAGAGGAAGCTTGTTGCACTGGCATGCTCTGTCTATTATTAATAAATAACTGAAACATCAGTTTAGTCATCTAAACATAGAACAACACATTTTATTTGTTGAAAAGCCAGAGCCCAGAGAGTAACCAAAAGTTAATTTTGGTAAAAAAGAATACAGTAAATTCTACAGAGGGGCAGGTTTGTTACAACATGTTTTTACCTGCAGAAAAGCAAGGGGGAAAAAGGAGAAATGAAGGAGGAAAACAGAGTTCTGACAATTTAGGGTACAAAACCACTACTTTTGGAAAACAGCAAGGCACGAAAGGCAGACAGGGGAAGATAAAAAAATGTCCAGAAGAAAGTCAGGCCATGGACTGCAGAATGGGCTCTCAAGTGTTCATTGTTACATCCTCTCATGACGGACTCCAGCAGCAGCTGGATTCCTAGCAGTTCAATACATCTTACAGGACTGTGACATTTGGCACTGATGGGCTTAACAAGCAAAGCCTTATTTCCACGTTTTGCAGAAACATAAATTTGATATCCCTCAGCCTGCCACAGAAACAAACTGTATAGAAGTTTGGGGTTTTTTTTTTTTGGCATGTTATATTTTAACACAATTTTACTATTCTGCTTTACCTAATTAATTCGGAGCTAGAGCTTGAAGGTGTGGGAAGAAACCTTCAAAAACACAAAATGCAACTTTTCTCCAACATTATTTAACTGTGGCTTTGCTGACAGACAAGAGAGACTAGCAGGGCTTTTGTCCTTTCACTGGTATCCATTCATGTAGTGGGGCAACCTCCCCAGCACAGCTGCAGCAGTCACATCCATAGCACAAACTTCTTGAAGTATAGGAAGAACAGGAGTATCTGCAGTCACACTGATTTGTGCCACTTTGGAGAGTTCAACCTAAATCTATCTCTCTGCCGGTTTCCCTTGGGTAGTGTTGAAAAAAGTAGTCAAAAGTGTTTGATATTTGAAGAGGTAAGAGAGTTATGTGAAGTGTTTATAGTTATTATTTGATACTTAAACATGCAAGTTGAGGATAAACTGTGTTGGCCAAGAATCTTGTTCGTAACATGTCTGCCTTCTGTATTTCCTACAATCTGGTGTACATATGTGCTTTTGTAGTTACGGTTGCAGTGATACGTTGCAGTGACATTATGCCTGTTAACAAGTTGTTGTGCATGACACACATGACAGCAAATGACTGGATAGATGAACAGTCTGCCCAAGCCTACTTGCACCAGCTTTCCAGTGGGAAGTCCCTTCTGTTTGGTATTAATGTCACAGTGATGTACCGTGGCTTTGACAGTAGCTGTGAGTAGTCATTTAATATTATGTATTTGTACTTTGGAAGGTGCTGAACTCATGGACTATGAGGATTACTGACGACTACACTTTATTTCTTCAGGGAAATCTGGGAAATCTATTAAGAGAAACAGCAAAATGTGTGATACATTCATAGAAATTCCGCAGAGTACGGCCAATTTAGGAAATGGCTTGGAAAAACCAAACTCAGCTGAAGTGCATAAATCCAGGAGTTACGCACTCACCCTAAAAACAAAATATAGACATTCCCCTCTAGTTAGCATTTAACATGTGATACATTTTTTATGAGATGCTAAAAATGGTATTTTTTGTATTACTCCCACAGCACACAGATTTTTCAATGCATTGAGTGGACATAAGTGAATTTTTATTTTAAGAAAACAACAGAAAAGGGGATAGTGCAAACATGTTGCAGTCTATATGTTCCAACACACATAGTGGCTGATGACTGTAGTGGCAGGCCTAAGTCTGTAGTGAAAAATGGCTAAAATAAACATGGGTATGTCAGAAGTCACTCTCACAACAAAGTAGAGGTAAGCTTTTCCATCTTAGCAGAGGAAACATCTGTGTGGGGTCAGTTACTGCAGCATCCTCGTGGAGTTGCCCACCTTCCTGCTGGTAATTTCAGGGGACCACAGCACAGTTATCCCAGGGAAACCTCTCTGCTCACCACAGACAAGCCACCACAGATTCTTTCTAACCTGTTTTTCTCTTTTAGATATATCAGGGAAGATTTCTCCCCTGTCTCTGTCCAAAAAATTCATCCATACTGTTCATGTTTTAGACAGAGATTCACATTTCTGTCTGAATCTTGAGCGGAGTGAGTATATTTCCTCATTGCTGCCATCTTCACAGCTATACTTTCCACGTCTGTAGAAAAATGCCAACTTTAATTACTAAAAAAAATGTGTCTGTCAGATTCATACTACCATTTCAAAGTTGTGTCAGGGTGTACCAGTCCTGCATATTGATGTTTTAATTATCTGTGTATTAACACATCTGCCTGAGCAACTGCCAGCCTAGCTACAGCTACTGCCTATGGTGAATAAGACCTAAAAACTCATACCTGGCTGGAGAAACAAAATGTTGACCATAAGCCAAATGTTTTCTCCCCCATCACTGTGTGTCACATGGATATTGTTGATCTTTTACTTCCTTTTTCTATTTCATCAGCCTTGGAGTTTCCTTCTGTCTACCTGAGTTCACAGCTGTCCTTCCATTCATCTGGGAGCCTGTTTTGCACATGAGATTTGCAGCCCCTTGACCTTCAGCCTTGTCTCTGACCACAGCTCCTGCACAAGTTCTTGGAAAGGTGCGAGTTTCTCCACTTCCTTAACAGGACTCACCCTGATTTATCTAGAAGCCTCTAGAGACCTGTCTTGTCCTATCATGTCCCTTGCCATTAGCCACATCTGCCCATATCTAAATAAATTTTGTCCTGGAACAGGAAGCAGGTAACGGTGTTACATCTGCCACGCTGAAAATGAAATGCTGAAAATGCTGTAATGAGTGTTTTCACTTGTTCCTTTTTCTTATGTAAACTTCCAGCTGAGCGTAGCTAAAGGAGTCAGCTGCTGGAGCATGAGATATAATGTGGAGTGAAATGTGAGTGTTGACAGGCCAGGAATTGTCTGAACAGACAGTTTTTTTAACACACCTCCATACTCTTCAAGGTGGAGTGGGAGTTGAGATGCCTTTCATCACCATGAAAGTCCTAAAACGGTAGTAGAAACAGACCCCTTGTCGCTGAAGCAGCTTTATTACCCTTCACTGGCTCTTATACTCTTTCAGACATTTTTAGTGGGAAAGAGACTAAGAGAGAGGGAAAAGAAATAAACAGGAGGATGGTAATTCTAGTGCCAACTGAGCAAACAGGCTTTCACTGTGCTACGAGCACAGACGTCTTCTGCAGTGTCCTCTAGAACAGAACTAGATTCCAAGAAGTTTCTGAAGGCAACCTTACATCTCAAATGATTGATCCTTTTATTTTACCTCCTTCCTGTTCTCCCTCACATAGTTGCACAGACCCTTGTCCATTAAACAGTGGATTCTTAAAGCAGATGGCTGGCTCGCGCGATAAAGCACAGTGAAGATACCTATTGCAGCATTTCATTACAGTGGGTGTAACAGACTGGAGCCTTATGAGTTTAGTCTTCACTGAGTTTAGTCTTCACTGAGTACCCAAATCTCTCTTCAAAAAAATAGCACAGCAAGTCCATGCCAGAAGAATTTCTGGGATCAGAATCACATTTACCCACCATGAACCAGATTTGCTTGACTAATGAGATAAGCAGCGAGAGCAAGGGTTAGGCTGAATTTTTCTTTCTTTTTTGGAATAGATAAGAGTTAGGCGTCTTGTAAACGCTCAAGGTGCTCTGGCAGACAGAAGGCTCATAAACCCAAAGACGTCCTATGATTTATTAACAGAGTCTAACCAAGGCAATTTAGTGATGAGAATGGAGCAAAGGCTGCAAAGTAAAAGTCCTCCTTTTCTGCTCGTCTTGTGTATTGCAAGCATATGTATATGAAGAAGAAAAAAAAAATTCACACTGTCTGGCAATCTGATACATAATTGATGTGTCATTGTTTGTTGATATCCCCAGAGAAATAATTTTGCTAGCCTGGGTGTGTCAGCAGTAAGGAAGTAAAATTGGATTTGCTATTCTGGTTATTACAATGAGAGATTTTTAATATCAGAAGCCAGCCTCCCAAATACCCACCATTTGAACTGACACCTCCCTTTCTCTCACAAACTGTTCGTCAGCACTCTTGTTTGTGATTTCTTTTGACATCACAGGGAGCAGGTATTTTGGGAACTCTTTTGGAGGGTGGTTTACCCAGCCTTTTGCTGCACAAGGCCTAGCTCAGAATTGGCATCTTGAAATTCCAAAAGATAGGGAGAAGGTAGGGTATACGTGGAGGAGATAGAAAGAGAGTAGATGGGTATGGGACAAAAAAAAAGAAACAGAAATAATTTTTCAGGTAATTAACTATACCTGTAGCCTTAGTCAGCCCCTGAGGGACCATTCTTTCAGTAAAGCAAATATATATCTTTTTGTTCTATTGAGTCTAGGCAATTATGTACTCCTGCTTCACATTCTTTCTAATTTATTCCCAACCATTTCTTTTCAGATGGAACTTTCCACAGTTGAAAGACTTGTAACATGAAAATTTTCACTCTGGTTCCATTCAAAACCTCATCAACTTATCTTTGATTACCCCAAAGCCTCAATTGATTGCTTAGCACAGGGAAACTTTTTAAGCAAAGTAACTGGAAAAAAAAAAAAAACAACCAAGTTGTCTAAAACTGCTTTTTCATTTTTATGCTCCACAGGAACTTCTGCAGATGATGCTACATTATCATTTTAATAATTAACCAGTCATTTTAGGATACAGAGTTGCATTGGTTTCCATGTTAATTACCAGAGACCTTATCAGCATTTAGAATTACAGCAACCACTTCATGATGTTATCAGCACTGCAATTTTCTATGACAAAATTAATAACTAGAATTATATATCATTTTATGTCACAAAATTATCCCAGAATTTAGGTAAAATGTATCCTGGGATTTTATTATATTTTCCACAATATCAGTTTCCCAAATGTATCTAGATACTCCAACCTAGGCAATTCTATGATTCTATATCTAAACATTGTTTTAAGTGTCTCAGGTACCTGTTGAAAGAATGCTTTTGAAAAAATAGCTGAACTCTTTATCCAAGAAACAAACCACAGAATCAATCTGTCAGATTTGATGAGAGAGTTCAGGTATTATCACAACTAGCAAGAAAACACCAGACTGCTTAAAAAGATAAATTCATTTTATTGTAATCTCTTAATATTTAGCAATAAAATAATGCAAATCTCTTATATTAACAAAATTGGGGTTCTTTTCTTTCTTTACACTTTTGAATGTGTAATCATGTCTCTAAATACTGTCCAAAAAAGTTAGTTTTAAAACTTAAATGTCAGTCATTCTATTCTTAGGAGCTAAAAGTTATCCAAGCAATTAGGCCAATGTGTTTGCATGTGTTGGTTTAAAGTGGGTTAATCTTTAAAAAATGAAGCTATTTCTTATCCTATGGCCAAACATTCTCTTCCCCCACTCAAAAAGTAAAAGAACCAGGAAACAGGAAAAAAATATGCTGTATAAGTATGGCATTCTTCAACTGATGAAATAGGACAAGGGACCCCATTATAAATAAAAGGCATCAGTACAGTTGTATTGCTGTCATATGGCCTTCCTGATAGGCTACTTTCAGCCTTAATTTCATCAATTTATTATCAGTGTAAATCTATTTTTTTACAATTGGGGTGGGGAGCTGTGCCTTTTTATTTATAGTAAAGACTGTTTTCTTAATCATGTTGTTAAAAATAGCTTCATGAACGGACAGGAGTACAGAATATAACACAGTGCAGTCTGGGTTAGAGTCATCAACAGATTACCTCCAGATTACCTGGATTATGTGATTACCCTTGTGAAACGTAGGTGTGTTACAAATCAAAAATTAATCAGATTCTACAAAAACTATTATTAAGTCAAGGTAACAACTGTTGGCCTACATGTATTTAAGTCATGATGCATTTTAGTGTGGATTTCATTATTAATACAGTGAAGCATGAAAATACTCATACAACTCAAATTCTGAAACATTTAAAAAGACCCTGCACTTACTGAAACAAGTAGTCTTGGTGTAGGGGTTTTGCTGTTGTTACCCTGTTCACTCCCAAATGAATTTCAAATATGTCTTTATCTTGACCATTTTCCCCTCCTCCAACATTCCTCCAACAGCTTTAACAAAGCCAATTTCATTTTCACTTGGCAAGCTGGAGTCTTGATTCTTCCTGGAATATAGTGCAGAAAAAGGCCCATGCGTTTCCCCAGCTATACGCAATTCAGTGCAATGGGTGAAAACTGTGGCAAAGGGGTAGAACTCCTCTGGATTTCCTCTCATGAACCAAAATGCCCCTTCCACAAGATCTCATTGTCCAACCAGAGAAAGCAAGTCCATTCCATGGGATTCTCTGAGAAAGACTGTCACATAAATAGCCCTACTTACCAGCAGCCAACTGCATCCCTCTGCATTTCTTGGGAAGTAATAACTTCATGAAATTGTAGCAAAGACACAGTCCCACACTGTGGACATATCTTAAAATCTGTACACACAGACACTGAAACGCTTCCTGTTTCTATCATATAAGAGAAGTTACCCTTTGACTGGGAGACTGGAAAATAAATCAAAACACACATTCAAAATTAAGTCTGAAATTTGCTTGCACTCTTCACTAGGAACCCATTATGATGGCATTGCTAATATCACTTATTTGAAGAGGATATATACAGAAAAATGTAAGCACAGAGATGGCTACTGCTGCTCTGAATGCACAGTGTAGGACCCAAGCCCACTAGAGGAACTAAATTAAAATGCTGACTTAGAAGCTCAATGAGATGCAAAGTATATGAAAACAATACCTTTTTATTCTTCATCATTAAATACTCCATGTGAAAGGAACCGTATTTCTCCTGCCCAAGTAATGGCTGTCCATAATCTGTAGATTAGCAAGGATAATACAAACACACTAATGGATCATGATGGAGACAACTCGAAAGGCCTTCCATGCATACGTAATAAGTACTTGCTATTTGTAACTTACCTATGTGTGATTTAGGATTTCATTATTTGTAATGCAATCTAATTACAATTTACGTATCTGCCATTGAAGATTCTAATATTTGTTTTAATGTGCATGCTACCTATGTTTTTGCCAAAATAACTTTCACATCCTCAGATGAAATCCTTAGGAAGTACTCTGTCAAAGGCAACACCTGTCAGAGCAACCACAGAAGTACTGGGAGAGACAGAGAGGGTCATAGGTGGTTCAGGATGGATTTGCTCCTGTAACATCTGGTAAACAGTGGTCATGAAATTCTAAATTATTTATCCATTATTATTCCCAGTCCTGAAAACCATGTCCTCAATGTTTTTTGACTCACGGCCTTGCAAAAAGCAGGCTGCAACTTTCTAGTTATTTAAGCTTGGAAGTCTTCTGTAGATTTTAATGAGTTAGGAGCCTTCAATCTGCAGTGACATTAGCTGCCTTGAAATGTTCAAGTATATACAGCCAGCTGTTAGACACTCCTTTGGAATTAAAGAATGTCACCACATTAGTGGATATTTGCAGAATCTTTCATGCTTGCCTCTTTGTGCATAAAAAGTCTAAGGGCCTGGCCTTTATTGGCATATTTTTTATGTTGCAGCTTTTACAGGGAGAAAAGAAGTCATATATTTCACTATTATGAAATATTAATAACTGGAAATAGAACATCATTGTTATATAAAAATTTCTATCATCTCTTACTTTGTTGCTTTCATGATTAGTTTTTTTATTAAAAGAAAAAAAATATTAGTAGACTTCCTCCGTGAAACTTTAATTGCAACTGTGGACAGGACTGCTGATACCATTTCATGGCCCCAGCATATATGTCTACAGGATTTATTACCCAGTTCATGTCTGCTCTTTTATGGATTTCATCCAAGAGATACTTGAGCACCGAGCTCTTGAAATGTCTCCCTTGTGGTAGTTCAACTGCACTGAGCTGCATCAGCAAATAGCATTGACAGTCACGAAGGCAGCAACTGTTACATTCCAGCATAGTTTGATTTAGTGTAGAATTTTTATAGATGTATTCTGCTGTAACCCTTTTCTATCCACTACTTGACGCAAGTCAGGTCTAAAAATCAGTTTAATGGAGTTTAAAAGACTCTGGTATTCCTCTGAAATGTCATCTTGCAAATATGATAAATACCAGCACAGGTATGGTCCATCACGTGAAGAAAAATCCAAATGCATAAGTATTTTTTTTGTCATACTTAACAACTTAACAGAAAAATTATTAAATAAATTAATCTTAATTATCAAAATATTTTTAAAGATACTTTAGATGCTTGAAAATATGTAAAATCTAAGATTATTTCTAGAAGGTGAAGCACAGGATCTCTACACAGCTAGCATCTATGACTACATATTCGGTTTCAGTAATGAACTGTGGAAATTGAATAACATTCAGTAAGCCTGCTGCATGCATAAAGGTACTTGTGAGTGAAAATTTGGGTGTGGAATCATGGAAACATCATTAAATATTTGGCTCTAGGCCAACGCATGCAATGATTATAAAGCAGATTAAAGGAAGAGGTCAGTATACTGCTAGTTCACTAATCACCCACTGGCCTCTTACCAGAAACAGCACTCAAATCTCATTAAACCGCTCTTTATCTAAGTGGGGGAAGAATGTACATCAGCTGCCTGCATTGAAGGACAAATGGCATACAAGTGTTAAGGCTCTTACTGCTTTCAGTTGTAAAGAGGAAGAATAAAAATATAAACACAAATAGCACCTGCCAGGTGTTATATTGCAATTGTTAAATAATGAACAACACTGGAACAAGAAAATACAATGGCTGAAACCTGGTGGCAGAGAAGAATGAAGAGTCCTCGATTTTGTGGTTATAAAGTGGAGGTCTCAGAACTGATAGATTAAAGTGAGGCTGGTAGCTGTCCCAAAGACTTCCCGGGTGATGCTGCCAAGTCACCTAGGCATTCATTTTCAAAATTCTTCATTTAGACAAGCGTGAAGCAAATGGGAGACAGAAATTATCAGCAGCTCAGAATATCTTGCTCTAATTCTCTCAAAGAAGACCCCCAATACGGGCAGACTCTAATGCATTAAAGGTTAATGGACATCAAGTAGAATCTCTATTGCCTGAGGTTCCCCACCTGCAAGATGGATTCAGCTTCAGGTTAACAAACACGAGTTGACGAACTTGACTCAGACTGTTTTCACTATCTCTTACTGTAGCATCATTCTACTTCATCTGTATAATTTCAATTTATATTGTCTGCCTTCCTTAGAAATATTTATTGAAACCTTAGACAGACAGGTTTTGGTGGCCATCCTTCCCTTGCAACCTCTCCTCCCTGCTGACAACATCACTACAGAGACAGATGGATCAAATGCCCAGAGAACTAATGCTCCTCTTGGTCCACTGTGATTCTGTAACCTCTTCACTTTCTGTGCCAGCTTGTCCCAGCTGAGGGCAGGCACTCCAAGTCGGTAGAACTGCACCTAAAATAGCAACTTGCATTTGTAAAATTCACCCAGAGGAGTGAGAATACGCAAGACTGTGCCCTTAAAGTCCACCACCTGTATGAACGCCCAAGAGCATGCTACTCCATTTCTGTTTTCTTCAACATCCTTTCACCTAAGGTAATCAATGTAACCTGTTCTACCATGGCAATCATTCCCAAAGCACTGTATGAACATCAAGGCAACATTACAGAGTTGCATGTCAATAATCATTCATTCATGGATTCTGTTCTGGGAAATTACCAGTTGTGCTGCACTACAAAACTGATGCGCTAGAGCTGGGGCATTATTTGGAAATGATCTCAAATGATGTAGTTCAGGTTAAATAGTGAAGTAGATCCTCTTATTGCTGATTTTAGACAATTTACTGCCAGCACATTGTCACTGAGAAAAGCACAGCAATAGCAAAAGAAATGTCTAAAATTTGAAAAAAGTTAATTTTCTACAAACAAGCCCCTAATAAAAACAGTGCAAGAAAATGATTCTTATATAGAGCCCTTGCTGCAAAGAAGGATAACGAGATCCTGGGCTGCACTAGTGTGAGTATTGCCAGCAGGCTGACAGAGGTGATCCTTCCCCTCTACTTAGCGCTGGTGAGGCCACACCTGGAGTACTGTGTCCAGTTCTGGGTTGTCCATTGCAAGAGAGACATGGACATACTGGAGAGAGCCCAGCAAAGGGCCACAAAGATGTTGAAGGGTCTGGAGAATCTCTCCCACGAGGAAAGGCTGAGAGAGCTGGGACTGTTCAGCCTGGAAAAGAGAAGGTTCAGGGGAAATCTTTTCAATAGATATAAATACTTGAAGGGAGGGTACATAGAAGAGAGCCAGGCTCTTTCCAGTTGTGTCCAGTGACAGGACCAGAGGCAAAACCACAGAAGGTTCCCTCTGAACATCAGGAACCACTTTTTTTCTATGAGGATGACTGAGCCCTGGCATAGTTTGCCCAAAGAGGTTGTGGATTCTCCATCCTTGGAGATCATCAAAAGCCTTCTCGACATGGAGCTGGACAAAGAGTTCTAAGAGGCCCTGCTTGAGCAGGGAGGCTGGGTCAGATGACCTCCAGAGGTCCCTTCCAACCTCCACCATTCTGTGTATGTTATACATTATGATTTGAAAAATATGTTCAAAATAAAATAAAGCCATTTATATTGAACCATATTCTGTTATGTATTCAGAAATGAGATTTTCTCACCTAGAACTGCCATATGCTTCTTTCCTTGACAGAAAATCATCTGTCCATAAGTTTGAAAATTCAGTATACCAAAGGAATGAACAAAACAAATATTAAATTGACTTATTGTACCTCAACACATTTTCTGGTTCATAACAATTTTTTTTTCTAATTTATATGGTTTTTTTATTATTTTTCAGAAGGGATATAGCACAGTCATAGACACAGCAAATTAGTCTTGAAGAATTATATCTCCCTGAGAGCCTCTGTGTGCCTTCCTGGAAGTATCCTTTCCAATCCACAGGCTCACAGAAGCAGAAGGGAGAGGGCCACAGCTACATGTACCCTCCCCACTCCTCCACCTTTGAGACGATGGTGAGAACCAACAATATTCCATGCCCAAAGGTACAGAAAATGAATAAAAGGACATCATGTAGTCTCCACCCTTTCATATTTGTGATAAGATTGGACACAATTTGGTCACAAACAGTGAAATTATTTCTGCTTTCAGCTGCAACAGTGAGTGTAAGAAAGGTTGTGCAATAAATGCTTTCTGCAGTAATCTCCAGGATGATTCTGGCCAGCAACCAGAATGAAGAATTACATGTCAAAGCAAGGGGGTATCATGAAGAAATACATGCCAAAGCAAGGCCTCTGCTGCCATTCAACCAAACTTAATTCCTCAAATACTGTAAATTTACTTAGCTCAGTTAATGACTGAGAACTGTGAGGTTCTTTCATGCTTATCTGTGATAGTTTACAGAGAAATATTTTGTCCAGGTAAGGTCAGTTAATATCTTTCTAAACATGTTGTGTTAGCAAGAATATTTACAGCTTGTACTGGAACACTTTCTAGGGATATTTGTCCATTGATAAATTTTGAACATCTAAGTAAACACAAGTCCAATCACTCAATCTTTTGGGGAGGGGGGGGGGCAGGGAGGAACAGGGAGAGAGAGTAGTTTTTTTCTTTCATGCCTAACATAGTCATCATTCTATCTTCTTTTTTGTTTTTTGGTTTGGTTTGGTTTGGGTTTGGGTTTGGTTTTTAAATCAGCTTTGAACTCGTTGCAACAGAAATTTTTATTAGCAAGAAAAAAGAATGATGCTTTTAAAATTATAGTTATGATGACTTGCTCAAGGGATGCTATTAGATTTTTCAAAGGTGGTTGTCACAGCAGTATTGTAATCCCAGAGCTCCTTTGGAATAATTTTTGTAAGTTAAACATAAGCATTTTACTAAATATTTGATCTCATGATTATATCTAAGGTGGATATTCCTATATTTAAACAGTTCGTGCCCTTGAGAAATCCAGCCTTTTGATCTCCATTGGGCAATGACTGAAATCCTAGCACCACATAAAATGTGGGAATGCTGCCAATGCTTTTGATTAAGCCAGGGTTAGTTAGGGATGATGTCATAATTTTATATTTACTGTACAACTTTCTTGGCTACCTAGACCTGGATATGACTTGGATATTGTAATATATTTTAAACTTCAATCATGAAATACATACAATTTCTTCTTTATATCTGTAAGCATAACCAAAAAAAAAAAAAAAAGAACAGAAAAAAAAAAACAGAAAAGCAACCTAACCTTGTTTGTAATAATGAGATGTTTCATAATACAGTTCTTGTATTTCATGCAATTTACATTTGTCATGTCATTGTTTTGGCTTTTAGTATTAAGTTATTTACAAATATGACTTGCTGGAATGCAAGCAATCAATTTCTCTATTTTTATGTCATCATGGCTGAGCACTTGGGAACCATGTACCCAAATGTATCAGTAATTGTATTTCTTCTTAAACATACAGTACATGCGGGCACATAGAAATCATAGCTGTGTCAAAGCTAGTACAAATCTAACCAACTTGATTACAGATGGAATTTGGTGGTTTTTTCATTCACTAGATGAAGACTCAATTCCATCTCTTTGAGCAGGGTTGTGAGAGACAAATCAAATTACTATATTATTTGGGCAAAATACTGCAATATGTATTTTCATCAGAACATTTTGGGGCACATCCAGGTGTGTCATTGGGTCTCCCTTGTATTCAGACCCTTGACCACTACTCCTGATCCCTTTTTAAAGGATTTGGTAATCACTCTAGACCTCCCAGTGCATTCTTTGTGCATGGGACTTCCAGCTATCACATGAACCAATAATAACCTCTGCAATTTCTAGGCCAACCTTTCCCAAAATCTTTTTAGCCAAAGACACTTTTTAAAAAATGAGCTGTATTCCACAAACTGCTTGTTCAGCCTCCCATACCTGTCACCATCTCTCCTTTGCCCTGCCTGCTGTACTGTTGGTGCTGGTGCTGGCAGGACTCTCACCCAACCAGGCTCACCAGGCAGGTAGGACCCTGCATCAGCATCGCAGCCATCTGTGCCATGGCTCCCCAGAACAGTGGTCCCAGAAGCACCATGCAACAACACCCAGGCTGCTTCTTCAGGGCCAGGACAGCTTGACCAGGTACACTCCACACCTCACCATTTGGAAAGTAGTGCTTTAGGATACAGCATTTTATAGAAACTTAAAGCAAAGAGCAACAAAGTAAGATATGCAACACTTCATACACTTTATTCTAAGAAATAATTAGGTAAATTAAAAGAAGGAGGAGAAAGCTTACAATCCTCCTTCTCTTCCTTTTCTCTGAGTTCTTTTTATTCCCAATGCCACTGCTCGCATATTTTGGATATCTACCTAACATCCTCACCACGTTTTTCTCTCTTTTATAACCCTTCTCTTTCTTCTACTACCTTGTCTTTTTTTAGTTCTTTTCCACAGAGTTTTTTTCATTTTTCTCAACTTAGCCAATCTCTAACCTCTCACAGTACTTCTTTTCTTTTGATCTCCACCAGCACCACTGTCTGGCAGACAACTCACACACAGACCTTCACAGTTGGTTAATGTAGTCACCAGCACTGCTCCTGAAAAGAAGTGGGGCTTTCAGCACCCCTTTGTTGCTGGTGCTTTCACTCACTGTAAGAAATAAGTGGTCCATGCCTGTGTCTCTACACCACTCTTTGTAAACTTTGTCTTTCCCCCATAATAAATCTTTGCCTGGTAGGCACTTACATCTTTTCCGCTGTTCTAATACTGTCACTTTTCCTTTCACAGGAAAGGAGTTGAAAACTTTTGTAGAACACAGCACTAGTGGCAACAGATTACATTATCAGTGCAGCTCATTCAACTCCTTCAGATGATCTCCAAAAATTTCTTCTGTCTATGAATTCCCACCATTCCTAGATGGACAATCAGTAGCTTTATGAAACAGGAATAAAACCTGATCCAATGTATCAAAAAAAAAAAAAATAGTTGGCCAACCAAGAACAACATGAAGATGATAGAAAATGTTAATGAAGAATTTTCTGTTAAAAGTGATACCTGGACAGATGATGAATTTGTTTATTATGTCTGCAACTGTGACCAGCCTTGGTTTACATATTGATGGCCTGCTTCACACGTTTTTCCTATTCATTTATTTAACATACCACCTTTTGACCTCTATGATCTTCAGCCTGCCCAGTGAAACTATATCCCTAAAGCATATATTTTGTTTGTTTTAGTTTAAACAAATTATAATCAATACACTCTTACCTTTATTACAGAGCATTTATATTTTAAATCCCACTTAAAATGTACTAGGCATCCTATGACTAATCTCAGAGAAACGGCTGGTGTAGAGTGCTTCAGGCAATAACAGCTTTAGTTGCTAGTGTTAAATTTATCTTCAATTGTGAATCAAACCCTTTAGGAGGGCAGTTTATTCCTTTGTAGTGACACAAAATAGAAACTAACTTGAGATAGATCTCAACAGCTAACACTAAACACCATCTTGCCTGTATGTACTAGAAAAAATATTTTTAGCTTAGAAAAATGTGGATCAAATTCTCACAAGCAGTAACCACAATATATAAAGTTCATATGTCATTTCTGTTAACAGTGAGTTCTTTCAGCCCCCAGTTTAATAGATAGTTCATGAACGTCACTAAAATGAAATGCTCTTGGATAGGCAAAATAGCACTGATATTTCATATTCTTGTAGACCAGGAACCAGTTAAGTTAGTAATTTTGCACATCCTGAAGGCCAATGGAAAATTTTGTCTTTGAAATCAATTAATTTGTGATATTTCTGTCTGAGCAGAACCCCCAGTTAATCATGTATTTCTCACAGTTAGTGATCAGTTCTTTGCCAAGTTATTCATCTTACTTTGTTCTTACATATAATGCTTCCAAAAGATGTAAACTGTATATTATTGAACAAATCTTGCTATATTTTACTAGCGTAATTATCTGTACACAAATAGGTATTTCATTAACTACCTAAACCTTCCTTTCTTCTGTCTGTCCATCCATCCATCTTATTCTTGTCATTGACTAAAACAGTATATTAATGCAAATACTCACATTTGCACCTTGTTCCCTCTTTTCAGGACAGCAGTTTTCTGTTAGATTTCTTGGGTTTTGTTAGGTTTTTTTAGCTCAGTTATTTCTTGTCTAGAGAACACAATAACTGCTAGTACTCTCAAACCCACCAACTTCAAGCAAGAATAAACATTCCAGCTACTAGATGATGGAGAATCACAATTTGGTTTTGGCTTTGATGGTCAATAATACAGTAATATTAACTTTTAAATATGGTCCCTGACCATCTAAGTTGATATAAATTGAACAGTAACACCTCTTCCACGTGTTGTTTTGAAATTCATAGACTCAGGAAAATATCACAACACCTTTACATTAATATCAAGGTTTTGTTCAATCATAACTTTACACCTCCTTACAAAAAGAAGAAAAAAAATTGGAGCAATCACATGGCACTTTATCACCATCCATAGAACACCTCAGGTTGTCTCCTATTTCTCTGTTCAAACCAAAAATTCAGTTAAGTGATTCTTTGTAAGCTAGAGAACAAATTTGCATGAGAACTATACAGCTTCCTTTATGACTAAGAAAACTGTTCTTGCATCCAGATGACTTATCTCCACTGCTTGAACCTGCCAAGGAAAATCAGATGCTTAAAAAGCAATTGATTAGTATAACAAATGATTGATAGTGAAAATAACTAAATCTGCTCAAAAAAAAAAAAAATCTGCAGTCACACAGACAGAATTGCAGCCTCCAATGAAAAGAAAAAATTAAATGTATGTCTTTATAATGCACCATCTAGTGCAATGCAGGGATGATTAAACTGGTTCCAAATAAACATAGGAACTGTCTAGCATAGAACTTCGGCTTTCTCAGGCAACCCTATTCTATTGAGAAAATGGGTAAATTAGCTCATGGTTTCCTATGTGCAGTCAAGGCTAGGCTGTGTTTAGTACCCAGGTAACTCACCATCACAACAAACTGCAGTGCCTGTATATGAACATGGAAACAAGGTTCAATTTTCAATAACCCATTCACTCTTGATAGAACATCAGCACCACCTGAAATGGACCACCAGGGGAGAACTTTCCTTTGTACAGAAGATACCTTTGGATGGACCCTTTCAGGTGATGTTGAGCATGCATGAAAAACAGAAACTATCTAAATATATTTTGCAGCTGTCTATCATTAGAGCAAAAAGGAAATATAACATATAGTTTTATTGGCCGTGTTTAGGTACAGCAGCCTGGTGCATCAAGTCTGAGGTGTATTTCAATGGAGCCTAGCTAACTGAAAATCCATTGCTTCCTTATAGTACTTAATTTTATTAAAACAGAGAAATCTGAAGAAAGTTCTCAGGAAGTTAGCACTCTGTATTTTCCTTAAATCTGGTTTAAGTCAGGCAAAGGTAACTCTCATTCTTCCACCCCTTGGTGTCTAGCCAGTGAAAAGACACATTAAGCCTTGATTGTTTTAATTGTGATAGCCACCAAAAAGCCTGTTCTGCATGCAATTGGAGATGGAGAAGTACAAGGGCAAGGTACACTGGCTTCCCTGTTACTTTTAGCAGGAATACTCAAGTAGTTGATTATGCCAGTTTTGTAGCTTTCTTGTTCTATGTTTAAAACAAGGAATGAGGACATGTCCCATAACTTGAGTATTTCTAGTTCCCCCCCAAACCCACTAAACCCTCAGTGTTACCACGAGCTCCTTCCCACATCTTTGGACTGAGAGCAGGGCCAGGAACAGTATTATGAGTCTTGTTTTAGGTTACACATGTGGGGCAGACTAGCCACTATTTTAGTACTGATAAACTGGCGGGATATCAAACAGGCAGAAACTATCCCTTCCAACATCTCCTCGTTAGTACTTAGTCCCTCTCACCTACCTGGCTCTCTGCTGTTTGTCACAAGACTTGAACTTTGTTATCTTCGGAGACCTCCACCTGTCAGTCAGATTTGATTGCAGCTGACCAACAGCTTGAGAGTGTTAGGAAAAGAATAGCAGAGGACTCTGGGCATCCAGGCAGACATCAGAATGCCACAGCACGGTGCCAGGAGGAAAGCAGGCCAGGATTCAACAGATGCCATAGGAAATTCAGAGAGATATCTTTTGTGAATGAACTACAGAAGCGTGAAAGCTGTGGTTCTCTGGATTCAAAGTAGCTGCTGTATTTGCAGTGCCTGTTTAGATTTCCTATCTTGGTTTTTGTGCATTAAATGTAAAAAGTAAAAAAATTTAAATGGGCCAATTTCAATTATGTAAATGTATGCCATGTAAATGTATGCTACATATCACCATATAAAGCATACAGCTTATACTGTGAAAATATAATGTAAATGCATTTTTATTGCTGTACTGTTTAACCTCTTTTCAATTGGAATATTTCTTCTGTTTCTTTCAATACAATGAAGTATTATTAAACAATTTTAACAATTTCTATCAGCAGCTTTTACTCTGACCTGTCAATTTTCATGTTTCCAATATAAGACTCAATAATTCGGTTCTTTTGTCCTTTTTCCCAGCCACAGCAACTGCAAATAACACATCTGCATCCTAGCACTACAGCAGTTTGCCTGGTAGAGCTGTGGCTGGCATATAGATCCCCAAGCACAAGAAAAGCTATAAGAATTATGTTTCTGTACTCAGTGTCCTTCTTTGAGGTAAACCAGAAACAATTTTCTTTTCGGTAATTTTACTTTTCAGTTAAGTCTCTTCTAACTAACTGCCCTTTCTGAAATTAATGTGCATTTTTCACACAATGTCTGCTTCCAGATTGATAAGGCCTGATGTTTATGCCAAGGAATGGTATACAGAGAGGGTCTTGCTTATACTTACTGGCAAAACAACCCAGGTCAGGTAACTTTGCCAAACCAACCAAGGTCAGCTAACTTCATTGTGTGTCACGTTGGAGGGTCAGAAGCAGAAAAGCATAGAGGGGTCACACCTGTGGGGAGGAGTGGAGAGGACAGGTGACCCAAACCTGTCCAATGGGGTATTCTGTCCCATCTGCATCATGCTCAGTTCAAAAGCCGAGGGATCAAAGGGGTCAGCCTCTTTCTTCAATGGCCAGCGTCCATTCTTCTGCCTTTGATCCAGGTACGTGCATTCCTGAATCCAATTCCTGAACCCAGTTCCTATCCATCACTGAGTCCAGACTGGGACTTTCCCAGTGCCTGCTGGTGGTGTGATCGTCATCCTGGGAGCTCAATACTGGTTTTGCGTATATTGTATATATTTCATTATTTTCTTTTTGATATTATTATCTTTTCTTATTATTATTAATACTTCATTAAAGCAGTTTTCATTTTCTTTTCAACCCGTAGTTCTCTCTCCCTTATTTCCTCTCCCTTCTCTTCTAAGAAGGGAGAGAGAGAGACTAAAAAGAGCATCTGTCGTTCATTTAGTAGCCAGCCCAGCCCAAACCACAACACTCAGGAAGGATGAACTGGAAGACATAGCCCCATGTACCTACTTTCATGTTAGCTGAGAGGCTGGGGTTTATTGTGAGTCTGTGGATATACAGTGATTGTTGTAGATGTAAGTATTAAGCTATAACTAAATAAAGTCTATAACTATGATACAATCTGCTCTGAACACTATGCAGTAAAATAACACTTGAGAAAAATAACAGGTTTTTAATTGGACTGTGTGGGTAGGCCTTTTTATAGGGGGAAACAGCCTTTTGAATGCGCACATACAAATCTTTCAGCACAAGGAGGTCTAGACATAGTGCTGAAGTGTTAGTACTTGCGAGATCACCAGACTGGTCCCACAAAAATCATCAGATTGGCATAAGCATTGGAATAATAGATGATGGACTTGTTACGGGTATAAACTCCTGGTGTTCAGCCCAGTCATGTTTTCAAGTTTTCCTCTGCAACAATGAGGATTAGCAAATGACCTTCAAAAAATATTAAGTTTAAAGAAGTGGAAGTAGCCTGGCACAACACTAGAGTTGACGTAACACAGCAACATTACAGTGCTGACTTAGACAAGCAGCTGGAAAAGCAGCTCTCTTTACGGAAGACACTGTCAAGGGATTGTGTTTGTTGTGAAATCATGGTAGTATGTGGGGGGCTGGGAGGGGTGTGTGAATTGGCCTAGCAGGCAGACAGAGAGGACTGGCTGTATGAGCAGAGTGCCTGAAAGAAAACTGTGTGTCCTCAGGAGCCAGAGATGCACAACGGGACCATAAAGAGAGTTACAAACTCTCAGTTTGACTCAAGACTGTGCTTTTCTAAGTGCTCTGTAAGCTTTAGAAATTGGGTGAAAAATGTTACCTTTAATTGTTTAATAAAAATGTACCTAGTGTTTGCAGTCAAGGAGATAGGGTTGCAGCAGAAGTAGAGATTGACGCTGTCACTTGTTGGATTACCAACAGCCGTGAATGAATATGCAGTGGTCTTCTTGCCATGACAGCTGGCCACAAAAGTCATAGAATCATAGAACCACAGAATGGTTTGAGTTGAAAAGGATCCTTAAAGATCAATCAGTCTACACCCCTGCCATGGGCAGGGGTATTTCAACTAGATCTGGTTGCTCAAAGCTCTGTCCAACCTGACCTTAAACATTTGCAGTGATGGGGCATCCACAACTTCTGTGGGAAACTGGTTCTACCCTCACTGTAAAAAACTTCTTCCTTATACCCAATTTAAACCTACCTTCTTTCAGTTTAAAACCATTGCCTCTTGCTCTGTCAGTACAGACTCTGGCAAAACTTCTGTCCCCATCTTTCTTATAAGGCCCCTGTAGATACTGGAAGGCTGCTATAAGGTCTCCCCAGAGATTCATCTTCTCCAGGCTGAACAACCCCAACTCTCTCAGACAGTCCTCATGGGAGAGGTGCTCCAGCTCGTCATCTTTGTGGCTCTCCTCTGAGCTCACTCCAACAGGTCCATGACCTACTTATATTGGGGGCCCCAGAGCTGGATGCAGTACTCCAGGTAGGGTCTCACCAGAGCAGAGTAGAGGGGCAGAATCACCTCCCTTGACCTGCTGGCCATGCTTCTTTTGATGCAGCCTGGTATACAATTGGTTTTCTTCGATTCAAGTGCACATTGCCAGCTCATGTCCAATTTTTCCTCAACCAGTACCCCTAAGTCCTTCTCCTCAGGGCTGCTTGCAATCCATTCACTCTCAGAAAAGTCCGGGAGGATCCTGGCTATGCACTCAAGATGAAATCCAGGCTGCTGGACCTTTGCCGCCCTAGCCCTTAGCCTCCTTCTTCATTTTTTATGATTTTTGACAGGTGTGACAGCCACCTCCTGTGGGGCCTCTGCCGCTCTCTGCTGCTGCTGGGGTTGGGGTTGCTGGGGGGTGTGGGGAGAGAAGCCTGGCCTGGGGAGCCTGGTGGGCCCAGAGGGAAGGACGCCTGTGAGGAGCCCGTTTGTGCCGGTGGGCCAGAGGGACGAAGTACTGCTGAGGAGGGAAGACAGCTGCCTTTTGGGGCGTGCGTGGTGCCCAAGGGGCTGGGTGCCCCCTCGGACTCGCGCCTGTTTGAGGGAGGTGGTGGCAGGTCGGGAGAGACGGTGCATCTGAAAAGGGCAAACGTCCCCCTGCCCTCAGGGGGATCACTGCGGGAGACAGAGCCTGGGCAGGAAGCCTGCGTGAGCCCGCATCAGAGAGCCTGGCGGGAACCGGCAGCCGCCGGGGCGAGGCCTCCCTCCGCGCGCGAGCCCGGGACGCCCCGAGGGCGGGATCCGGGGCCGAGAGGCTGGGTGGGGCCGGGCGGCCATTTCACCGCCGTCTCCATCACACCCGCGGCCAGCGGCCCCAGACGAGGCCGCCGTTGCTACGGTGACCGGCCGGCGGCGCCCCCGCCCTCCCCGCCGCGCGCCCAGCCCCGCCCCTCGCCCGTCCCCCGGCCAATCGGAGGGGCGGTGGCGTCGGAGCGAGGTTCCCTTTGTTCAGCCATTTCAGGGGCCGGAGCGGGATCGGGCGCGGAGCTGCGGAGGGAGAGGACGGGCCGCTCCCTCGCCACTCCCCTGCCGCCTGGCTCTGGGATGGTGTGGGTAGGTGTCCGGGCTGCGAGGGGCGGGCCGGGCCGGGACGTCCCGTACCCGGCAGCTGCGGCCTGTCCGCCTGCGGGGGGCCGGGCCGGATCGGGGCGGCAGCCGCCGCTGGGGTGCCCTGCCGGTGTCAGGGGCCTCGGCGCCGCCGCTGGGAGGGGAGGTATGGGGGCTCGGCCGTGGGCTGCCCCTTCTCCTCCCGCCGTCGCTGTGGGCTCTGCCGCCTTGTGCGGATGGATGGATGGATGGATGGCGAACGGGAGGGACGGGTGGCGGCGACGGCCTGAGGGGGAGCCAGGGCCTGAGGGGCCCGGCACACACCACTACCCCTGGCCCGGCTCCTCCCGGTGCCACGGCTGATGCCGTCTCCGCAGCCGGGCTGCAAACTCTGGCAATATATTAGCGAGCCGGAAAGTGAAAGTCGCCTCGGAACGTAGGAACGATGGCCACGTTTCCTGCCTTGTTTTCTGGAGTGTTTGGCGTCCCCGCTGTACAGATTTGGCTAGATGAGATTTTAATTATTATTTTTTTTTCCCTACGAAATGTCAGAGAGGAGAGAAGTCTTGTGTCTGTCTTGTACTTTTGCTTATTTGCTCTGGGAGGTTGTTAATTTAGGCCCTCAGTAGTAATAGCCTGTGGAACTTGTAAAGCTTTTGTGGAGTGGCTGTGTACAAACAAAGGGCAGGAACGCTTTTAGGGTCGGTATAAATGGCTTGTCTAGTCTGTGAGATGTTTATTTCCTTGCTGTGAAGGTAGTAAATCCCCTCACTTGAATTTCTGCTCAGGACCTGAAAGATACTCCTACTGTGCAGATTGTTCTGCAGTGTGTTCTGGCCGTCACAGCTTCATAACTTGTTTGCTTGCCTTCTTGCACATCTAAGTAGTCCTTAATGTAGTGTCTGAGTACTTCGGAGATGTTGTTCAGTCCTTAAAACGCTCATTGAACAAAAAAGTGGCTTGTGTCCCTTCTGTACATGAGTAAATGAACAGAAGAAATAATCACATGCCCAACATGATACAAGGAGCCTTTCGTAGAATTGAAAACTGAGCCTGTATTACTAATCCAGAGTCTCAGCTATGTTTAAAAATGACAGTACGTGGTCTGTTTCTGAAAGTCCTCATTCTGCATCTGCTGTGTGAACTGTAGTTATTTTTGAGTTATATGTGGGTGGATGGAGGAAAGGTGCCTACAATTGGGAAGAATAGTTTCTATATGATCAGAATTACTTTAGAATGTATTTCTTCAACATATCTAGCTAGCTTATACTCAAAGCAGTATAATACTAATACTACTATGATCCTGCAAAAACAGATTTATAAAGCAGTTTACTCTCTGTCTTGAAGGAGGAGGGCTCTGGTTAGGATTAATATTGACTAAGGACCATGTTTACCGTGTGATATAGGCACTGACACACACTTCAGTGACTTCAGAAATTCATACAGATGTAAGCACAACTGCTAAATTGAGCTAAATGTGCCTTGTGACAGGAAGGTGAAAACAACATCAGTGGTGGGTTTATGAATGTAGGCTTTTATTGGTTTTATCTGACATACTTTTCTGTTATATTTATTTAGAATCCAGTTTAGCAATCCTTGTGCGTGGATATTCAAGAGAACACAGATGTGTGTGTGAACCTAATTTTAGGTTCATGGTGGCAACCCCAGGTGAAAGGTATGCACAGAGCTGTCCAGCTGACTGGCAGAGAGCTGGAGCTGGCTTCCTGCTCCTGCGTCAGGCACACCAAGATGCTATGTCTAGAAGGAGGGTGGTAGAAGGCCAAGTATAATCCTCCTTCATAGAAGCTGATATTCCAATCTGCACAGTTTGAAGACTTGGGTTGAAATCAAGATTGAGATTTTGTCTTTAAAATGTCTCATTGGTAGAAATCTCCTTTTGTAGACCCAGTGTTGTGTTGTTGTCACTGTCATAAAAAAGAAAAATAAGTACAAGTTTGTGAAACTGATAAGCGCTGATCAATGCGTTATTGTCCATGAAGTGGTGCCACTGACATGCAACAGGGGGAGGATTTTTTTCTTTGCTTTGTTTTTGAAAGGGTAGGACTGATTTTCCATTTTTTTCATGCCTTAATTATGTCACAACTTTGATTAGTTTTGACCACAGAAATTAATTTTACCAGTTAATTCACTTCCAGATTCTGTGAACATTTAAATAGATGTAGCCGTAGTATGTTTTGATTGCCAGTTCCACTTCTTTCCATTGTTTTATAGTATTGATTTGGATAGTTGCAGTAGGTTTTCTACATACATTGATAAATTTCATATATATAAAATATTCTTAATTATATGTGTTATACATATATGAATATATTATATTTTTATACATTGTGTATAAATATGTTCATATAGGTATAGTATGCAATTAATACAGAAATTTTATTTTTTTTAAATCTCTCATTGATCCATATATACTTGTGTAGACCCAGTGTTGTTGGGTTTGTGTATGGGATCTATCATATACATGATAAACCAGTGTACATAATAATCTGTTTATGCATATACACATGGATTCCATGGAATATGGCATCTTTTAATGATATATTATGAAATAAAATTCCAAATGTCACTTTGAGCCTCTAGAAGGTTTTATTTTCCAAACCAGACTCCACAGTGAAATTTAAGCAATTGAAAAAATTCCCTGTTAGTGTCTTGTCTACTGAATGCTTTTGAAATTTTGATTTTGTGTATATGTGTGTGTCTGAGTGAAATCTGAAATAAGGCATAAAATCAAATATAACTTGTGTCTAAAGAAAACTTTGGGGTTTTAAACCTTGAGTTTAGAATAGAAAGTTACTCTTAAATTATCGTTCTATTAAATAATTTAATTTTGTAGAGCATTTTCTACAAGCTATTGTGGGATACCCTTAAACATTCAAAATGTGCTGCTTGTGATGAGCCTGCCATTAAGTGCATTCATTTAAATAATAGATCAATGCTAAATATAAAAGCAGAGGGAAAGCCAAGACAAAATGTTTTTGGCAGAGAATAGAAAATAAATAGTAGGTGAGTAGGTACAAGATAGAAGAACACTGTTACTATATTAGAACCTAGAAAAGACACACTTGCAGAAATGGAGAGGTAGCATAGACCAGGGGTTTCCAAACCTAGTTAATGGGTGTATGATCATCATCAGTAGCTTCTGGCAACCAGGGTCACATGCTTTTCTGGCCACGCAAAACCAGAGCCTCATCTACATCTCTTCTCCCAGCTTTCCTATTGCATGTTCCCGTCCTGCAAGCTAGGATTGCAGGCCAGTGCTCACACTTAACTTTCCCTGTCCATTCATGCACCCACAGAAGTTTACTTTCAGACTTCAGCCACATTTTTTCTCCGGCATACACCCAAATCATGAACCTTCGCTCTCAGCAAAGCCAAAGCAGAACCTTGGCTTCCCCTGTGTGCATGCTGTCTCCGCAGTCCCCAAGTTCTTCCTACTGCACCATGTCTTTGTCTGCTTCCTGTATCCTCAGCCAGAAGTGTATCTCTGTCTGGGGGCAGCAGAGCTATTCATTGTTGTTGAATGCAGGTGGGACTGCAGTAGTTCCTCACAGTATTTACACATGCTTTACAGGACCTAGGAGGCAGTTACTGTGCTGCCTGTATAAGAGGAGTGAGGCCCAGAAGCTGTGGCTCAGTTTAGTATTGAACATATAATGGAAGCAGATATGAGTGGCATGTGTACTACAGTTTGGCCACCTCTTTTACAGAGAAACAAGGAAAGTTGATAGCCAACAAGTCTGGAGAGGCAAGAGTCTAATTCTCATCAGAGACTAAAAAGCACAGATCTGCTTTTTGTACCAAATAAGCTAAATTAATGCAGAAGTCCAAATAGATACCTGTATTTCTGTCTGTTTTACATCAGTTGAGCTTAAGTCAATTCCTCAGGGAGGAAAAAAAAAAAGGCATAAGCCAACCTTAAATTAAAATAAATTGTTTTTCACAGGATTCTCCAAATCGATGTATAGACAAGTTTAAGCTAAATTGGACTAACTTGCTTGTACAGGCAAGCCCTGAGCTACATGGCTGGAAATTAGGAGTGACTTCACTGCACTCCCTTAGGTGTAATGTAAGTGGAGTTGGCATAAGAGGTGAAAGCTTCAGGAGTTGAATCTGGCCCATGAGAAGTAGTTAAAAACAAACAAGACGAAGTGTGAATGGAGCTTTTGAACAAACAGGAAACAATTGCATTAACAAGAACACAAGAGTCATGTGATTACATTCTTCACTTGTGTGTGAGAAACCGGTCAGCACTAGGTTGAAAACACTGGAGTCTGAAGCAGAGATGGTTTTGGAGCCCCTTGGGAAAAAAGTCAAAGTAGACCGGGGAGAGGAAATGGTTCGTTTAAAACAATTATAAAATGTATGGTTGTTTCATGATTCTGTCTAGCGCAGAAGTTCATACACTAGTGCAAGTATGTGTGTGTTTGTGGATCACATCTTTGCATACCTGCTTATCTTAAGATCTTTTAACTCGTAAAAATCCAGCAGGTCATTTGCTCGCATCGCCAATGACTTCAGACACCTTCCCTCCCAAAATCCTCTTCCTCTCTGTAGAAGACTTTCTATAGTCTTCCTCTGTTCCTCCACTAAAAACTGGGTAACACACTATAATTTCACACAGTTCTTTGCTTCTGGAAAATACCCTGTTCTCCCGGAAGAGAACCCTCTGAGCCAATGAGTACTTGTAATATATTTTACAATTTATGATGGTAATATGTCTTCCAGTTTAGCAAGGAAGCATATTTTAGGTTAGGCACTGCCTGTTCTAGTGATTCTGCTAGTTTCTTGATGATTGCACTGAATCAAAATAACAAACAAAAATTAAATAAAGCACAATTGGCAGTATTCACAGCTTCCCTCATTTGCAGTGTACATTTCAAGGTATGCTTTTTTTTTTTTAATTTGCTACTTCCATTTGCAGTCTTTTAAACTCTGGGTTGGAAAAGATTATACTGATAAGGGAATTCTATG
The DNA here is from genome assembly GCA_002844005.1 of Limosa lapponica baueri. Classification (NCBI taxonomy): domain Eukaryota; kingdom Metazoa; phylum Chordata; class Aves; order Charadriiformes; family Scolopacidae; genus Limosa; species Limosa lapponica. Next base: position 120,892 of record KZ506605.1, read on the forward strand.
AGACAGAGGTTAATCTTGCATGTAACCACCCGGAGTTCAGTGTTTTTTAATTTATGAATTGTTGTACAATGTGTTTGAAAAATGAGATAGGTTTCTTTTAGATAAGAAAAATATGCATAGAATATGTGAAGCTGCGTACTTTAATATTTTCCCTTTTTAGAAGATAGATTTTTATATTGCCGCATGAGATTACTGCCCTTGCTTTGTTTTTTCTTATGCTAGGTAACAGGGCTAATGTATCCTAGTGAGTCATTGGTAACCTCAGATCCACTGGGGTGGGACTCTCCATTTTTGTTTTTTTTTTTTTAAAAAAAAAAAGGTAAGATAGCGGAGGCTGCCTTCTGAGGATCTCCTTGTGGGTCTTGCTTTGGATAAATGTTTTTCAGGCTGTTTCTAAATTCCGAAGTAATGCAGATTTAATTGGACATAGGGATGATTTAAAACTCTTTACCACACTTCAAGTTCAATTTTAAAATCCTGAAAAACTACTTAATTTTGGTGTTGGTCTTACCCATGCTGAGCAACTTTAACACTATTGGTATTGGTATGCTGTAATGGTAGGACCACATTTTACAAATGAATTTTTTTAATTGTATGTGAGACACCATTTTAAAGCTGGTACATTGTCAAATAATCAGTTTTGTTATTGGAGATAGCTTGAAAGAAATAAAAAAAAAAAAACCTAAAAGAAAAAATCAGCTGCCATGTCACGTAGAAGATAGCCCAGATCTTTTTGCAATTCAATATAATATTTTGTAGTTAATATTTGAGTTATGAGAGTACCCAGGAACTCCACATATGACTTAAGGCTCTAACACAGGCAAGCGTAACAAAACAACGATCTTGTCTGCATGTGGCTTACAACTGAATTACGAAACAAAAGATAAATGTTCTACAATAGGCACACGCAGGGAGATCTTAAGACATCTGTGAACACTGCACCAAAGGAGAAAGGAGAATTTTCACATAAAATGTAAGAAGGACGGAAAGTATTTTGTAATTCCGTTTGCATTATTTATTTTTTTTAAAGGCAGCTTACAAGAAAGCATGCTGCTGGTCAGTAAATTGAACCTCAAGGTGAAGACCTTAAAATCACTAGCAGGAAAAAAGCATAAATTCTGGGTCGTGATAATATATAAGAACTGATATATAGGACTAAGACGTTAATTTATTCTCTTATCTACAGACAATTTAACCTATGACTGTGGTTTCAGCTCTTCATAGTTTTACATTTCATGTTAGTGGTTATGTTATTATTTTAAGACAAAGATGATATGTAGAGTGCCAGCAAATTTATTTAGTGGAGTTGGTGAAGTTATTTGCAACAGGTTTCTATTAAAAATCTATTAAAATGGCCTTAAGAGTAATTAAATGACCTGTGCATTTAAGGTAAATTGAATTATTTTAAATTACAATTTCTCCACTAAATAAGTTTCCTTTACCTTTGGGCAAGGGAAAAAGAAAAACACTTAAACAGAAAAACAATTAAATTCCTCATCAAATTACATTTTTACATGTCCAGATTCCTTAGGTCTATCTGACTTTTCTAACCTGAATGCGTAATGTACATTTAGTTTTTGGTTTCTAATGTTTCTTGCTGTGGCATGAAGTGCTGCATTTGAACTAGAAAAATGTAAAATAATTGCTGAGGGGACTGGTAGCACTTTTAATATCTACCATTTTTGGCTGAGGCTGCGTTAACTGCCCAAGGAATTTTACCTGAGCGTTCAGCTAAACAACAACAATCTCTATCTGTGTTGAAACAGTAATGCAGCCACTTCAGTGTACAAGCTTTAGCTTGCATTCAGACTTGCTTGCAATTTCCTTTATGCTGGTTCAATATTGATTCAAAGGTGGTCTTACAGATACAGTTGTGAGAACGCTTTTTCAAAAAAAACAGGG
>KZ506605.1:133974-156056 GCA_002844005.1 Limosa lapponica baueri
TGGATTGGTTTTATTTTTTTCTTTTCTTATTAAAGCGCAGGCTCTGGCGCGCCTCGGCCGGTATCTGCCGCTTTCCCGGGTTTCCCCACGCTGGGCTGCCGCCAGCGCCCAGCCCCCAGCCGCGGCGGGGCGGGATGGGCCCTCGCCCGGGATGGGCCCTCGCCCAGCCCAGGCTGGGCAAGCGGCGCGGCTCGGGGTACCACTCGCCCCTGCGGCGAGGCGGGGGCCTCCCGAGGTAATCTGGCGCCGGCATTCGAGGCGAAAGCCATCGATGGTGGGGGGAGCTGCTGCCTGCACGCCCTCGTTGGCCTGCTGGCTCTGACACTGCACGTATTGCTGCGTTGTGAGGCGGTTTCTGCTTGCCCAGAACCCTGAGCCTGAAATACTGCTCGTTACGCTCGAGCTTGTGCTACTTGTGCTACTCTGCAGTGTATTTAGTGTTAGTGTTGTGGATTGTTGGGGTTTTTACCCCCCTAAGTTTCTCTTGGTTAAGGGAGTGATGAAATAGCAAGATTTTAAGGAACAAAGATTGAGACAGTAAAATTTTAAATTAAGACTAATAGAAGCAGAGATTTTGAAAAATAAAGCCCTCGTCTACTGCCTCCTGCTCCTTGAGTTAGCCGTACAAGTGCTTTAAAATATCTGGAAGTCCTGAAATTCTATGAAGGATATCATCTTGATCCCTTTATGTTTAAGGCATTTGCTTGAAGGTCTTCACAGAAAGCAACAGAATTTATCTAAGTGGGTAAGAATATATATGTGTGCGTATATATATTTTCATCATTTTAAGAGTTTAGCTTGAAGCCAAATTTGCTCCACTTCTAGGCTTTCATAACAGATGTGGTCAAGCTTAGGAAGCCTTTTGCTCTTGTCTGAAAGGTGTAGGTAGTTTTCATCTTAAATCTTCTTGTTCTTGCAGCTATGTTTCAGATTTTTAAAATGTTGCTGCTTCCTTTGAAAAATCCTAAACGGAAGTGTTTAGGTAAAGTGTTCTGGTAATGATCCAAACTTAAACCGGTGCTCTTTAGTATTTAAAATACAAAAATATTTTACAATACAAGCAGCGTTTGTAGTGTAGCTTTAACGTTAAATTACATTTTAAAGCTCTGCTTCAAGTAACTTAGTAGCATCTAGTTTGTTTATTGAAAAACAGCAGCGTACCTGCAGGATGGGCAATATAGGTGATGTTATCTGTCTTGAAAATGAGTGGAAATTGAACAGAAGTGCTGTTAACTGACATTTTAAATTCTTTTCAAATGACAGTGCTAACTCCCTGCTGTGCTGAGGTACCTGTGTTTTCAAGGAGGTCCTTGTATGTTGACCTGTATAGGTTAGAGAAGTGGCACGTTTTTACCATTGTATTACACATCAGTTCAGGAAAATGTTCTGATACAACTTGACAGGCCATATCCTGTAACTTAAAAATAAGTAAATAAATAAATGTCCTTTGAGACTGTTTGTTTCCACACAAAAATTGTGATGGCTGTTGAAATGTAGAATGATACTTGCTAGCATGTCCAAGCAGAGTGGTGATTAATGGTTTTAAATTTACAGTACTCTCAGTACATATTTTTTTGTAAGATTATCAGTGTGTTGATTCTGTCATGCTCACTCTTTATGACACTGTTTTGGCACATTTGGGTACTTGGAACTCAAATACAACAGTGGGGAGTCTAGGTTAGCTGAAACCCTTTGTTAACAAAACTATGAATTGGTAATGCTTCAGATATTTTGCAGACAAAGATATTAGGTGTTTCTTGGAATAAAAAAGAAAAAGTGAGTGAAGACGTTGTTAAGAAAGTATGGCCTGTAGGCTATTCTTTGATTCCTAGATCAATTCAGTGTTTTTTTCATTATGCTTCTCTTAAATACTGCTATTTCCGTTCTTTCTCGCTTCTGCTGCTGCTTCCTACTCAATCCATTGGAATTCACAGTTGTTAGTAATGTTCAGCTGGCTGTTTTGGTGATTATGTTTCTGAAGCTTGGAGAAGAAGAAAAAAACTTTGAAATGTGCTACCCTTCTTCTTGGCTGTTCCTGAAAGAGCTCTTTGGCTTGGCACCTTTGACAACAATCTTTGGATGTGTGGTTTTTCATTTCCAGGGGCCATGTAGAGTGTCCTCTATTATTTTCACTTGCCCTGACCATCCTCCTGTTTGCGTTTCATCTGCTGTGTGTTTCACAGTAAAGAAGCTTGTGGCTGTGATTAAGTATGCTTTACTCTCTTATTAAGTGGAAAGAGGGTAGGCTTCTCCCACAAAGTTACTTCTTGATGCAAACAGCCTTATTATCTAGGAATGAGACAGTGGCTGTTGGTCATTGGAAGGAAATGGATCCTTTAGAACTGGAAGGGACGTCAAGTCCTAACATACATGTATTTAGCTGAGGTCTAGCTACTTTGAATGTTTAGAGAGTTAGCTAAATGGCAAGTAAAGTAAATGCTTATGGACCAAATAATCATACTTCTTCTAAAAATCATTTTTTGTTAAATGTCTTGATTGTTTGCCATACTGATGATATTTAGTAGGTTTAGAAACTTAGAGGTGATACTGCACTGACTTAAAATACTACTGTTGTGCAAAATGCCTATTACTACCAGGGTATGAGAACAGGGTACAAGGAGAATATGCCAGATCACTGCTCTAACCAATCAGTGGCAGAATACTGGGAAATGTGAGGCAGAAGTAGTGACAAATTTTGGGAAAGACAGCTACGTACCTTCACAGCTCTTCAGAAACATAATAGTTTTTCCTGCAGTTAAAGAGCATTTCGTTGTTTGGGGGTTTGGGTTTTTTTTCCCCTTATGAGACTGTGGATAAACATGAACTTCTTGGTACAACTATCTGTGCATTTACAATTAAACAGGCTCTCGTTGCTGAGAGCTCAGGCTGTGGCTAGTTAGCATCATAAATAATTGTATGTCTAACATTAAAATGAGTAGCTTATCAAAATCACAGCTCTTGTATTTTAATGCTGAAATGCTTTTATTTATTTTGGAGGGGGGGAAAAAAAGATGTATCATGGGATTGTGTCTCAGTGGATTCCTTGGGTTTGCCGGGCTTCTGTGTACCCCCTGAAATCTAAAGCTGTTCAGAGGAGGCTTTTTTTGTGTGTGTGTGTGTGGCTTTACAAATATTTTTAAGGAACTGTTAATTTTTGTGTCTGTTCCTGGATTGTCTTTTTTTTTTTTCCAGACTTCCCCATAACTAAAAGCTATTGCCTCAGTAAGAAAATTACAGAAACTGTTTTTAGATTGTTCATACTCTGTATACTGTGATACAACCAGTTACAGCTGGTTGAAGTGACACAGCAGTGCATAACTCATTAATAATCTTTGTATCCAGAAAGCTATAAATGCTGTGTTTGAAGATTCAACTTTCCTTAACAGTTTCTCTCTTCAGAAACTGGAACAACTCAATCAGTACCCAGATTTCAACAACTACCTGATTTTTGTGCTTACAAAGTTGAAGTCTGAAGGTAAGTTCTTGAGATATTAACTGTTTTATTCTACTTTTTTCTTTTGGCCTTTTATTTTAATGTGTTTGGATTGTTTTCTGGTTTTTTGTTTTTTTCCCTTAGTGTCCTGCTACCAGTGCTTTTTCTGCCTTCTAGTGTTTCACCTCTGGGTTTTGGGATGCTTGCTTTTTTTCCGTTTGAATTAAATTTTACTTACATGTGGCCCTGTAACATTCAAAGAATTGGCAAGAGCATTTATCCTAAATTTTAACTAGTGTTTTGCTTGTGATGTCAGTTTACTTCGGGACAAAGGAAACAGAGAGGAGGAAGAAAGTATATTTTTATACTTGAAGGCTGGAGTATATCCCAATGTTTTTGTGTGTACTATGTAGGAAGTCTCCCGATTATCTGTAAGGCCTTAGGGGAATACGTCAAGTTTGACAGAGAGTGCTTTCAAGACCTGAATCAGCCAGGATATTAAATTATTGAGCAAAGTGCCAGTGTAGAGACACCATGTGCTTTATACCGTGAACAGAAAAATAAAAAGCAGAGTGAGTCCAGTTAGAGATTTGGAGTCTGTACAAAAGGGTATGACGAGAAGGGTGTTCCACACATTTTGTTCCCCATATTTGTTTTCTAACACTGCCTTACTTGCTGATTTCCCCTTCTTCATTCTGTTCAGCATTTGAACTTGAGGTTCTAGATACTAGTATGTGTTTAGCGGTGTGTCATAATCTATCTTCCTAACAGATCTCCTTGGATTATCCAGTAGTCGTCTTTTACTGTTCTTAATGTTTAGACACATCAATCTGTTTGGAATTGGATGAAGAGTGGGAGATGCTACCTATTGCAAAGTGATTATATAAAGCTGTTTTATCTGAGAGGAAAAATAAAAAAATGGATCTGGCAGGTTGAGGAGGGAAGCAAGTTGGGGAGAAGTAGCAAGTTAACTTCGAAGAAGAGGTGTTTGGGGTCAGACTGCACTGATACTACTTACAGGTACATCAGGTCTTTTGTGAGACTGCTGAGAAGCAGCTGTTGCTTCAGAGGTGCTCTTGTCATGCATCAGTGACATTTTTAGAGTCATAATCTTTTGTCCAAGTCACCTATATTTTAACTTCGTATTTCTAGTTCAGGAAACTTTCAGAATATTGAAGGTGCCATAATTGAGTCTCATGTTGGTGCTTTTCATGGTTAAGTTCTAAATATCCTTATTACCTTGCTTGGGTAGGACTAAAGAGGGACAACAGAGGACTTAGTTGGATTTGCTTTGAATCCAACCAACAGCCCTCCGTTGTCCATCATTAGTCCTGGCTAAGTAAGGTAAAAACACTGTTAGAATTGCTGTTCAGCAGGTACAGTACTCCTATGTCCTCTTTTGGACCAATAGGGAAAATGTGATGGACTTATCAGGTAGAAGAAGGTTCTGTTGACAGTCTGTCCTACAGCCTTGCCAAGTTTCTTGGCTAGGGGAAAGAACTAGCATGCTTTATGCCATGGACCAAAGCATAGATATTATACTGTTGGAAGTTCCAGCTTTTCTTATGGCCATACTACCCCAGAAGGAGCCATGCAAATAAGCATCCAACATCACTGACAGCTTATTTAATAGAAATTAAGGTGTTTTGGTAATGCATGAGCAAAAGAGCTTGGTTTGATAGCGGATGGGACTAACCTTTGATTCAGTTTTTGACACTGCTGAAACCACTGCTGAGAAAATTGTACTTAAGGATGCATTTAGGCGATAGCTCCTAAATGTGGGAATTCTGTATTGGTTGATTGAAATGTGTGTTAAATAGCTTCATTTTATTATAGCGGAGGTTGTACCAAATTATATTTGGCCTGAGTCTTACACCTCTGCAGGTAAATAACTACTTGCAAAGCTGGCTGTTTCACTGAGGCTTGCCTCTAAGATACTTAGGTAAACCTTATGCGTAGGGAATTTGCTTTGTTTTAGCACCAGAGGTATTACTTTTCAGTTGCAAAAAGTGCAACTTCTTTTTCCCTCCAGTGTTTCATCAGTCTTCTGTGTCTGAATGCTTATGACTTGCCAGTTTTAGGTCTGTTGTGGAACTCCTACACGTATGTGGTGGTTTTCTTGTTTTTGCTTTTAATTTCAGTGGGTCTTGTCAAGCTGTCAAAAGCTTGTTAAGCTTGAGTCTTCCTGGAAACAGGTGTTGCCCCACTACTATTTCATCAGTGAAAATATACGGCCTGGCTTGCAGATATGGCATATATGTGCCCTAGCTTTAAGTGCTTCTTTAATTTTTTCTTTTTTTCCACTTAACTAGTGTGCATTTATAAAGATAGTGGTGTGAATCTGGACAAATGCCAATGTTACAAATATCACAGGATGTAAAAAATGTCGAGGAAACAGCATTCAGTCCTGGAAGTCAAACAGTAGGCGGGTTGATGGAATAAAATGTGATCCCAAGCCATTAAAGTTTGAGGTATAGGTCTCTAGAATGTACTTCCCAGGAGGACTGGTGCTCAGAGATATTCCTTAGTTGTGTAAGAGGGGGTCCAGATTAACTGGAAAATACCTGAATTAAAGAAGCTTGTTTTTACTAATGTTTCTGTAAATGAAAGTATTACTCAGATGCTCTGCTAGTCTAGCTGTTCATTCTTGGATTGGCAGGTATAAAACCTCTCAGATAATGTAGTGGCACTGCCATGCCTTAGTGTTGGTCTTGTGGTTGGTTTTTTTTTGTTGTTGTTTGTTTTTTTGTGTGTGTGGTTGATTGTGGTTTTTTTCCCTACTGTCCCCTGAGCTGAGCTCAGAATCCTGTAGGCTTCTATGTTCTGTTAATGAGTTGTTTTCTGGAGTGCATGCATGTTGCTGCTGCTTCTCAGGTCACTTTCTGTATTTTATGTGTGGTTGACTGAAACAGTCCAGTGCTGCAAGGGAATATCACCTTTGCCTCTGTTAATTTCTTCTCTTACATGCAGCTTCTCTTCTTTGTTCTAAGTTGTGCATCTAATTCTTCCTTTCCTTGTTCACATTTTTGCTTCCATAGTCCAAGTCTGTTCCCTTGAAGGAAAATCTAAGAAAAGAAAGTATGGTCCTAATTTCAATCTCATTACTGTCTTGCTGAGGCCAGTCCTTGCCTCTAGTTAAGGTATATTGAGGCAGTTGTCCAACAAGACGTCAAAGCATGAGGCAGGTCAGATGAAGGATCTCTAGGTGTCATAATATGGACAATTTATACTCTAAGCAGAAGTTCTAAGTTAGTTTTGGAGGTTTTTGACCATGATGATGAAATTCCCAAAGTAGTATGTATCAAAGCCTTGGTCTGTTTATACCTTCTGTAAATGAGGGCTTGTAAGATTCGTTTTTCCCCCCATCTAAAATAGACTGACAAAAATAGCATCCTTCTTAATTCATCTGTCTTGTCCTTTTGTAGGACAACTTTGTAAATTCCCTGGTGTTTTCTTCTTACTATTTTTAACCTGGAATTACACCATGCTTTATCTCATACAGCATCCTGAATTCTGTGAATGAGGTGGATCTGACTCACGCTAAATTATCAAAAGATAACGTCCATTGTCATTCACCAAGAATACTCTCTAATCTTCATAAATTCAATTTGTCAGGGAGCATTGGGTGTGATGACTGTCATAATCCTGCCATAATATTTTGTTGATGCAAGGTTGTACTGTGAGATGGCACGGCCTACTTGCATCAGCAAAGACTACTTTGTTGCCTTCTGGTAACCTTTCTCTGTTTCAGGAGAACCTAAATTGAGACTTTGTAGACTATTCCTGCTATGTTTCTGCATGTATCCATTCTTTCACTCTGATCTTCACACCTAGTTGGCCCTATGTCACCTTCATGTTGGTGGATGTTTTGTATAAAAATTGCAAGAGCAGAAGTGGTGTCAGAGCTTACTGCTTTTTAGGTAAGATTTAACATACCTAATGCTTCTTTATGTGGTGAAAAAGAGAACGGAACTGCTGATAACTGATATTATGTCTATTCCAGTTAAGATTCAGGCTGTCTATCCTAAAACACAGAAGTCTTTTCTCAGATAAACCTTTTATCCTTTTGTCATGGTTTAACTCCAGCCAGCAACTAGAGTGACACCGCCTCTCATTTGCCTTCCCCTTTCTATCCTCCAGAAGGGTAGGGAGAGGAGGGATAAATGGAGGGGAAAGGATGAAACAAAAGGGGTTGAGGTAAAGACAGTTTAATAGAACAATAAGAGAAATTGTTCTACCTATCTCACTGCCTGGTGAATTGGTTGCCCAGCCTGACCCAAGCACAGATCATTGATTCATCCCCCAGCTAACCCCCATTTATATATTGAGCATGATACTTATGGTATGGAATATATTCCATTGGATGTCTATTGTTCTGTCTATGCTCCTTCCCAGCTCCTATGGGAAACTTATACTAGTCAAGGGCCTTTTTCAACATCACTTAGCAACGACTAAAACAATGTGCATTATTGACATTCCTTTCATAACAAATCTGAAAAAACAGCAACCACTAGAAAGAAAATTAACTGTATGTCAGCTGAAATCAGGACACCTTCTTAGACAAGAGACAGAGAACATGGTTAGTTTGTGCACAGCTTCTGTAAAGTTTTGCATTTGTGTCCCTCTCCCCTGTCTGCTGGGCTCTTGGCAGGACCTAGGCTAATGGGAAAATACTGAGACAAATGCATGATGGTCCTGGTAGCTTTCTGCTGGCCCATATAGCTGTAGTTATCTATGTTGTTGCAGCTATACAAAGCCTTTGTAATTCTGGACTTGGATTGTGTTTTAGTGACTGACTTCACTCCATCCTAATGTGGGAGCTCTAGTCTTTGGTCTCAGCAGTGTTATCTCAGTGGATTGATTGTGGTCTGCTGTAAGGCTATTGCAATCAAGGATCAGAATCCTTGAGATGAACTTCTAGCCTGAAGGTGAATGAGCCGAGATTGAGAACACTGCTTTAGTACTGCCTTTGTCATAGGCTTTAAGGATGGTCTTTTAAGTTTATTTCCAAAATGCTTTGGTTTTTTTATAAATCAGTTGAAGATAGAGCACTGTCTCTGCAACTTTTGATCTTGCTCATGTGATGACTTAGTCACTCAGAGTACCTTACTTTGACATGGAACATTACCGTGGAGGAAGGTCCTTGCTGGGAGGTACCTTGCTGAAAGTCCTCTGAGGCAGCTTTGGAGTGTGTTGGCCCATTGACTAGCCTAGTGCATTCATGCACTTAAACACATTAGTTTAGGTTCTTCAAAAGTGCTGTTCACTGTAAGCATTTGGGAGGCGAGTCTTGGAATATATATTTTCTCTCAAGTTGCTTGTGGAGCAAGGACAGAAATTTTCAGGCTTTCCCTTGATTCTTGAGGTTTGCAGACTTTCGTTTTTGTTTGCTATGCATTTTTCTGAAGTTCAGGTAGTAGGACCTGTTTTAGCCTCACAATAAATGGGACTTTTTTAGAGTAAGTTGGAGGTATTTAGCCAGCTATTTGAAGCCTTTCCTTAGCGTGTCTTATGAGCTGAATGTAGTTCTGAGGTGGCTCCTACTTGTGAGGTTACATGCTGGTGTCTGATTTAGGCTGTGATGACTCCTAGGAAGCAACATCACCACCTTTTCCTAGATTTTCAGAAAGCAGACTTGCAGCAAGGCGTTAGGATGATAAAACCGTTTCAGTGTGTTTGTTATGTTGCAGTGCTGGGACAGGTGCAATTGGTTAGCTGACCACTTTCATGAAGATAAATCTAGCCCTATAGAGGAACGTCTATTACCACTTCTCATGTGCAAGTAAAAACACTGTTCCTTTAATACCAAAGGAAGTGTAATTGAGAAAAAAACAAAAACAAAACAAAACAGATACATTTCAGTATCACCAATAATAGTACTGACAGTATTTTTGGTCAGCTCCAGAACTGAGTGTCTTTACTGAAAGTAATCTAAAGAGCCATATAAAAGCACATCTTGATCCCACAGTTTGATGCTAATATCAATAACTGGCTAAGCATTACTACTGCTTTTGCAAAACATTAAACTTCTTTCTTCTTCTATAATGGCATAATTATCACTCTTCAGAACCACATGGAGATTTTACTTGGCTGTGCATTCTGCTTTCAAAAGGTGTTCAGGTGCAATAGTGCCATGACAGAATCATGAGAACCAATACTGACTGCAGTCTGCATTTAGTTCAGTGTAGGCAGCTTATAACAGCTTAGCTCTGCAGTACTGGGCCGGGCAACACCATTCCTTCCTGGTGAGGCTGTCTGCTTCATCTGAAGAGGCACACGCTGGCTGTTCAAGTAAGTAGTCTCACCAGTACAAAGTTTTATTTTTGTATTTCCAAGGAAAAAACATTTACATGTCTTCAAGTGATGGATGTTCTTCTCCAAATCAGTAGATATAGTACTGATCTTAGGTAATTCCCTCTAAAGAAAGTAGGCTGATGAAGTCGTAGATAGAAATTAGAGACTGAAGATGGATTTCAAATGACGAGGAAGAGCAGCATAGTCACACTTTGAAGTTTCTTAGATATAGTCTTATTTTCACTGGTACTCTGAGCAGCAGAGGATCAATCACTTTGTTCCGAGGAAGAACTCCTGCATACTCAAATACTAGAAAAAATTTGTTTCTAAAATACCAGTAGCAGAAGATGAAATTGCATAAAGGCGTATTGAATTAAGAGTATATCTGTGGTCTCTATTTTAGTATTTAGCTAAATGCACAGCTACTTAGGAATAACACCTCCACTAGTGTCAAAATGCTATTTTGCCATTCACCAGAGTGCAAACTAGTATTGCTAATTGAAAATCTGATTATAGTGTCCAGAAAAGTCAGCCAGAATGAAAAAAAAAAAGAAAGTGAAAATAGGAAACATACTTGAGTACCGGCTTAGGAAATGAAAATGAGAAGGTTTTGTCTTGAATTAATTGGGCATTATAGGGGAAGGGTATACTGGCAAGGAAGGATATCAAAGAAGCAAAGTAGTCTGGCTTTAAAACAAGACCTGTACATGCACGCCACCACACAACTTTCTGTTAAGCTGTAGCTATAGGATATAAACAGAAGGAGTAGCAGTCAAAACTTCCAATGCACACCACCCTATACAACACTGTCCTGTATTTTGTGCTTCCCAGTACTCACTTAGCAGTTTGAGCAGTATTCTGAATTACTCAATTTAATAACACTGCCTCATTGTACTGAACCAATTAATCCTTGTTTTAAAGCAACTAATCATATGACAGATTGTCACGTTTTAAAATATGACATTTACTTTTTATATATTCAAAGAGTGACAAAACATTTATTCATCTGACCAAGTCATTTCTTCAGATAGATTAATTACCCTAAATCCTAATTCACTTGCTGCCAAATGCTGTCTAAGCAACTTCCATTGAGAAGCTCATAATTTCCTTTTCCTATGCACTTGACTTAGTGCGAAGGTACTTGTCATCTGTCCCCCTCCCCCCAACAAATAAACACCGAAGAGAGATGGCATTACTTTTTAGATGTTCTCAAACTGCAACAATACACTGCGTTTGTTACATAGTTTGGAATATTGTAGTGAATCATACTCTCATCACACTGCATCTCCATTTCTTATTAAGGGTTCTTCTGCTCTTGATAGAATTCTAGCACTGTAGGATCTAACTGCAGGAATCGGAGTGCTTGTAAAATGGCATTAGAGAGGAAAAGAGCTGAGACACCCAGTTTGTGGAGATATGATAGAGAACCTGAAAGTAAAAGTGAAATCAGAGGATTAGTTCTTTAAACTTTTTGTGTTTTTGCAAGCCTGTAGGGATGTACAAATTTTGCCATTCTGATTAACCTGTGGTCATTGTTAGTTAGAATGCAGAAACCAACAAGCTAATTGTTGGTCCACAGTTCAACACCCTTCCCATATTGTCCACAGCTCAGTTTTATTTACAACATGATCTTTAGAAGCATAGCTGTTGCTACTTATTATTCACTCAGCATCAGTAGAACATTCCTAGCTTTGTTTTGGTCTTACAGACGTTCCTAAACTTAGGCAGTTGTGTCAAATTATTTTCCATGACTCACATGAGTCAATTGAGCACTGATTAATTTCAGATTAGCCACTACATTTCAAGGTCATTTATGTATTCAGGTACACTGACTGTTTTAAACACTGTCAGTGTTTAAAGCTTCTGACATGATAATAAACCATACCAGTTTAAGCCAAAAGTCTTATACTTAAGGTTACTTAAAAGTCCAGCATCAAAAAAAATCCCAACGCCAGTAGGATCTCTTTCTGCGAGGAAGCTCATGAAGGTGTCTCTTTACAGTATTCTTATACATATGGACAGAAGAAATTATTTGTCTTCTGCTTTCCAGATGACGCTGCTCTGGTGGGATCCTTATTTTTTGATTTCAGCTCTTCTAAGAGACAGCCAGTCTCCTTAATGGATCAGAAATCTTTGTGTTCAACAGTGACACTAGTAATGAATTTTATCACATTTTGTATTTGTACTTATTAAATCCATATTACTAGTTAAAACACACAGAATTGCAGTTTATTTCTGAAAAAGGCTTAATAGCTTTAAGACTGAAATTGACAGAACATTTTGCTTTAGAAAAAGTCTCACCCTAACATTTAAAGTTGCCAATATCAGAAGAGTAATAGGGCAAAATATAGTCATGCTTGTAATCATTGTGTCAGTCTGTGAATGGATGAGCACTACCCTCATCCCAGATGCTCAGTTCTTTTAGCAGTCTAGGTAGTTATGTTCTAAGGAAGAGAGGATGAAAAGGCATGGTGAAACAAATGGTCACCTGGACTTGCAGGTGGGCTACAAAAACTTTGTTGCTTTCACATATGCACCCTATGTCATACAAAGTCTTGTTAAAGGAAATATGGCTGTTTGAGGACACACTCTAGTTCTTAAAAGGACTGCAATAGCCCTAAAATAATTAATATTTGTGTAATATGAGTATGTGTCCATTTGCTCTATGTGTGTACTATTGAAATCTGGAACTAGTATTCTGCAACAGAATTGGAAAATTACTGAGAAACAAATGATGATTATGTGATATGGTTTTATTACAAAATGAGGCAATGTGAGAGGGGATTCTTCCACTGGTGAACTGATTTGGCACCAAAGATGGTATCAAATGCCAGAGGTCTGCTTTGCTATCCTTCTTTTTCTTGTACTATATGTTCTTGTCAACTCTCTATACTTCCAGGTTGACTGAGATGGGAGGAGGCAAGACTGTGATCTTTTGTGATGGCTGAAGCATATGGCTGACAGTATTTATCACAGAATATATGAAGACTAAAGAGTGTCTTACTCAGCTTTTAGGCCATATGCCTGTAATCTTCGTGTTACAGCAAGAACTCCATCCAGACCTATATTACAGTCTTCTGACAGTGTAGCTGTTAAGTTGTTGAACACCCTGGATTCCATAAATATACTTGTGCAGTCGTATCAGAAAGTTGGGTGTTTTTTTTTTCTCAAACTAAGATTTTGACTATGGTGTGGTTTGTTTATTGTTTGGTTTTTTGGTTGGTTTTTTTTTTTTTAAATGCCTGAGTATCAGATTCTATAGTGCTTGCCTAGCTCAAATGATTGGTGTTTGTTTAGCACTACGTCCATCTTTGTGATTTCTGCTTGTCACCTCTTAGTATGGTGGTAATTGGTTTTGCTTTTTGTTTTTAATCTTATCCTTGTTTCATGATTCTTTTCCTTTTGTCAGAGATGCAACTTTCTTTTCCTTTTGTCAGAGATGCAACTTTCACTATGAATCCTGTGGAATCTTTATTGTGGGTCTGTAGGATAATCACTTACTACGAAGAACAGCATTTCTGTTATCTCAGCTGAAGGAATGGATTTAAGATGCTGGATTTTATGCTTCTGCATACCATAGGATAGTTCGTAAAGAACAAAATGGTGCTGAAGTGTCACCTTAATGTGACCTTAATTTTCATCTAAACCAGCTGGCTAATCTGCCTATTCTGACACAAGGAACTCAAATAGTATCTGTATCTCTGCTTGGTTAAATTGAAGCTTTTGCCTTGTCTCTTTTGTAATTGTAACCAGGCATTCTAAAGGATTAAAGTTTTTGCTTAATACACTGTTTAGTATTTTTATGCTGGAGTTCATACTAATAGTGGCTAACGTACTGTATTCCAGTCTGACTTTGGTTGGCACTCTGACTTCATTCACCCCAAGAAGACACTGCTGGCTGATACAGAATGAGTAACTTATATTCTGTGTCTAACTGGTTGCTGACAATGATAGTTTATTGTGGTTTGCAAGGGCTTTAAATCGTGGAAATTAAAGGAAGATTCCTTTGGCTTCCTTCTTCACCAGGCACAGCTTTAAATCTTAATAATTATTTATGGATGACTGGATTTCTTGAAGATGTGTATCCCTATCAGTGGTTTACAGTTACGTAAAGCAATCAGAGTTTAACATACTATATTGGCATAAGGGTTGATGCAGAGATTTTACTTTGAATTGAGAGTATTTCAGAGAAACCTGAGAGTGATCGAAAGAACTTAACTCTTCAGGTCATTCTCTGCCTGATCTTTATTAATTGTGTCTTTAAAACTTTAAACAAAACTACAAAATTACTTGGTTTGACTTGCCAAATAATAACACTACTTGTCATATCTCACAACTAAGGTCTGTGGTTGAGAAAAGTTTGTCTGCTCATCCAGTCTTTAATATTTTCATTTAAAATACTAAACCCTTTCTTCCCTCCTCCATTCTCCCCAAAAAGCTGTTGGCCCTTGAAATGCAGTGCTCTGCAAGTGAAACGACTTTTATTTTTGTATTGTTTAGAAGTTGGTGGGTATTTAAAACATACAGTGTAGGTAAAGTTATAGAATTGTTTCAAATACATGTGCATTGGGTGGCGTCCTGGTTTATAAAGTTACTGAATTCTATGTAAAGGACTTGTTTGTTTGTAAATCAATCCATTTATAGCTATGGAGCATGAAAAATAATGCCTTTAGAATTGGAATATGAACATAAAACCAGAATGATGACAGTCTGGTTTTAGCACTCAAAATCAGTTGATTGAAATCAATTTTAGTTTCTGATCAGCCAAACAGAACCCCATCTTCTGAAAAATGCTCTTTTGTTCTAATGAACACAGATCATAATACAAAGTGTCTTAAATGTCTGTTAGACATCAGAGGTGTACTGAGATTCTTGGTGTTGTAATGCAGTACCTTTAGTTTGAAAATACTTTCAGTTTGGAAGTTGTATCTCTTACTCTGCTTATCCTTATTTCTGTTGGAATGTAGTAGTTTTGAAGGCATGGAATAGATCCACATGTAAACTAATTCTTGGCACAAATGAACTTGGAACATCCTTTTTTCTTGTCCAGCTCAGGGCTTCATACAAAAACAATTCAAACAAGTGGCTAAAATGCTAATTAAAATTAATTTCTTGTGCTGATTAGGGTTGCTGTAAATTGTAAATTTAAATTTTCCTATTCTATAAACTAGTCCTTTCTATGTAGAACTCCAGATCTCACTTTCATAAGTAATACCAGTTTACTTGTGCTCTTGGTTACTTGTGACATGAGTCTGCGCCAACATAAATTAAAAACCTAGACTGTTCTTTTTCTGTTCCTCTTCTTGTCCCAGTAATTTAGAGAAATTTGTAGGCAAAAAGAGCTCAGTGAAGAGAACTCAAACTGTTGCCTAAACTTAAATTCTTACTCGGTTCAGGTCACACTTTTCTTATGATTCACACTATATAACACTTACCTGTGAACGGTGTTTAAAGACTTTTTCTTCTCCCTCTGATTGTTAATGTAATAGATCAATAGAACAGCTGATATCTGAAGGGATTACAATACCTTATTGTAGAAAAATTGAACGTGATATTTCTCTGGGAATAAGGAGTGGAGGATTTACTGCATAGTCCGTACATCATTTCTATATCTTGCTACAGTGAAAGCAGATTTGTCATCAACTTTGTGGAGTGTCAGTCAGTATAATCAGAATGTCTGAGTATCTTTAGCTGACCAATTTCTTTCATGAATCTTCTATACCCTGTGACTTCAGATCTATTCCTTGCCTACCCCTCTATACAAAACTTTCTCTTAAAATATAGAATTTGTAATACTGATATCCTAATTTTTAATAAATAGAAATAGTGAACTGTGAACTGAAAAGCTTTGCTACATGAATTGATGGGTGTAGTTGGAAGGAGAAATATGGAAACGAAGATTACTATCTCTATATCAGCTTTGCTACTGCTGCATTTTTTCTGGAAATCTGCTTTATTCCTATGAGCTGGTTGAAGGCTGACTGTAATTATTTTCTGTTGCAGATGAACCGACACGTTCCCTGAGTGGTCTCATCTTGAAGAATAATGTAAAAGCACATTTTCACAACTTTCCCAATGGGGTAACTGACTTCATTAAAAGTGAATGTCTGAACAACATTGGTGATTCCTCCCCCTTAATTAGAGCTACTGTAGGTAAGTTTACTCTTATTGCTGTCTTCTGCACACTAAAAATGTTACTGATGTGAGATCTATTAAACACATAAAACTGTTTGCTTCTGATAACTGTCACAACTGCACCATGTTTTGATGTTGATATTAATCTTCAGTGTGAATATATGAAAATCACGCTTATTTTTGCTTTCTATTCTTTTAAAACTGATTTAGCAATTCAGTTCATATCTCTTGAAATGTAACTGAATACTAGTTTATTTGAATCAACTAAAATTGAGCTTGCTGCCAATTTCTATCCCTAAAAACAGAAACAAGGTAAAGGTCTGACTTCAGAGCTATTTCCATACTCCACTTGCATCAGTGAAAAACTTCTGTTAGCTAATTTCCTGCACCCCATCCCCCACACGCGCACGCATGCCCCCACACGCGCACGCATGCCCCCACACGCGCACGCACCCCCACACACGCGCACACCCCTTCAGGGAATTATCATGCCATGCATAACATGCTCACATAATGAGTTTCTATTTTTAAATACCTTCTGTCAGGAAACAGCACATAAAGTGTAGTGTACAGAATGTTATAGAATCATTAAGAGTGGTTTGGGTTGGAAGATACCTTAAAGATCATGTAGTTCCAGTGAGAAGTTTTTTTTGTTACATGGATTTCTGATTTTGTAGATACTTTGGTTTTGTCCACTTCTTCCATAAAATATGCAGATTTGTATTATTTTTACTTATTTCTAGGTAAAGTTGCTTTTCTAACTGCTCTTTGAGAATATGATTTCATCCAATTACTACAATCATTGTAGTAATTTTCCTTGGCCCCTCAAAAAACTAGAACAAAGTAAAATATTTACTGAAGGACAGTAGAGAAAATGGGTGTAGGTGTCACTTCAGAAAGAAATTCAGCTTGTATCAGCTAGCTCCTTTTATAAAATAACTTACCATTTACTGCTCGTTCAGAATCCCTTGCTTTACGTATAAGGTTCCTTCTCCAGACATCTGGGTTATGGACTACAGACTATCCTCATCTCTTAGCTTTTTCCTGCTACCTGTCACTTTCGAAGCTGCTTTACTATGAATGTTATTAATGTCCCATTTTATTAATGACAGTAGATGCCAGTCTTTGAGTGACAGGTAGTTTAGTGATTTCAGGTTGTAGAAGAGTCATGCGTGCTTGTTTGTTTAGAGGAGCTGTCAGCAGAGTACAATGGAGCTGACTAAAGAGTATATTCCAGCTCCATTTGGATTACTGTCTTAGGTTTGTTTGGTGGTGATGGTTTGTGGGGTGTTTTTCATTTGCAGGGGGAGGGGAAGTTGTTTGTTTTCAAGCAGTTATACTTTGATTTCGCCTAGTACGCAATGTTTGTGGATTAGTAGCTCAGTTACTGTTCAGCTGTAAGTGATCTTTGCCGGGATTATTCAAGCACGTCTGAACTCTGAAGATGAGTAGCAACCAATGAACTGTATGCTTGTGTAAGAGTTGCTATTCAATGTATGCTTTGCACCCTTCCATTTGAAGTAAATAGACGTTGGATCTTGGTAGCCTTCTGTTGTAACAGTGAAGTTGGTCTGGTACCCCCCATCTTTTGGTACTGTCTAGGTGTAAATACAGTACTACCTACCTAGGCTGCTTTGTTAGCATATACTTGGGACCCGCTAGTAAGAGCTACTCTTTGAGATGCGTACGGTTTTTGCAGTTCAGTCACTGTCAACTTAATGACCCAATTGAAAATTAAGATCTCTGGAATTCTGAGAGGAAGATGAGCAAGTACATCAAAATAGCATTAGAGAAGATTTAATGCAGCATTCACTCTTCTTTGTGGTCTCTAGCATCTAGTGCTAACCAGACTAAAGTTGATACCTTTTGGCCAAGATGGAGGCAAGCTGATAAATCCCCAGAAGCGACCTCACTGAGGAGAATGAGCGTGACAATTGAGCCAGTTTTAGAACTGTGACTTGAGACCAAACGGTAGCTACATGATATTGTATCCTTAATTAGCTTTTCCCTATTTTAATCCCCAAATGAGTAGAAGTGTGGAACTTCTCTGTGTTGTGTGGTACAGATTTTAAAACCCCACGTGCCAATGTTGAAATGTGGATTCAAGTTCAAAAAAGACGGCGGCGTGTGTTCAGAACGCACAAACTTACTTGGAAATAAGTGCATCTATTTAGGAAGTGTCTGTAACTGTTAAAAATTTCAGGGGCGGGAGGGGGGAGTGGATGGATGGGACACCCTAGTGTAGTCTGGGCAGGACCTTGCTGTAACTCCTGTTTAAAAGCAAGCAGGGGAAATAGTTTTGAGTGTTTAAGAGTAGCGGCGAGACTGGAGAGCTTCACTGCAGAAGGAAAGGGAAAGCTAATGAATGCCCTAAGAGGGAAAAGTTTGTTGTGAAGTTCAGCTTTTTAGAATTAAGGAGTTCAAAAATGAACTTTAGGAGCTACAGAGGCAAAACACCACCCCAAAAATCCCAACCTTCCCCTTGAGCTGTTATTGGCATGAAAGTCCTGAAGCATTGTTGCTTTTTCTTTATTTTCAAATTTTTTTAGCATAGAATTGATGCTGTAAACTGGCGTTGCTTGTAATTGAAACAGTGACATAAAAGATGCTATCATGACAATTTTTTTTAACAATTTCAGAATCCCTCTGGGATTTGGTCTCTTCTGTGTTTACTGCCCAATTAGCCCAGCTGCTATATCTGGTAGATTTCACATTGGACAAGTGAAATATCAATAGATTCTGTAATACTGTTTTGAAGTTCATTACAAATCAAAGACCATCTATAAAGACTTTCCTTTTCAGATTTCTAACCTTGCATCTTAGTATGTTTGTTGAAAAGAAGGGCCTCTTTCAACTGTCAGCTCTAGCCCAAACCTGTCAAGAAGCTGCAAGCTACTAAATTGATTATTTCTTTAGTTTGATTATTCTTCTGATGTCCATGTTTCTGTTTGAAGTGAAAGCCACAAGGGCTAATCTCTTGTGTCTTCTGTTCACTGTTGGCCAAATAAAGCAGCAGGTGGGTGGGAAAAGTTTCACATCTGAAAGAAGATGAAGCTCATTACAAACCCATGAAGATTCCTTTTAGCAAGAACATAAGTGCCTAAAACTTAGTTTTATGTGGCTGTTTACTCATTGTTCTTAAAACTTTTTGCAAAGCTTCAAATGCTATAGCTGTTGTCTCCCCAAGTTCTTAATAGTCTGATTAATTTTTTTTTTGTCCCCACCAAAGTGTCTCTATCATTTAAAAAAATCTAGCATAGCGTTAAGTGGCTTCTTCACAACCTGTACAGAAATTTCAGTGACATGTGCGGCCTGAACTGCATACGTCTTTGCCGCAAGAGGCGGTGGCCTCAGGTCACTTCTTGCCTATGCATCTGGAAGTATTTCCTCCCAGGTTATCCTGTTGCTGTCTGGGATAAGCCTTTTGAAAGAACACTTAAAGTAGTTTTCAAATAGCTTTTCCTTCAGCTGAGAAAGCTTGCACATATTACAGGTATAGCCAGATCATTTGTTATCCTCTGAAACCACTTCTAGGACTTCAGAAAGATCTTCAACCAGTCTTTTCCAAAACTACTTTTCCCTTTGAGACTTATAACACTACTTCTGTCATGTGTTAGTCCAAAGGAGTTCCAGGAATTTCATTCTTATGTTTGTTTCTGAACCCACGTTCAGTCTGCAGACCAACCTGTGCCAGATCCTAGGTTAGGAAGACAATTTTGCAATTTAAGTACTTGGACTAGGAGGCAAGAAAATAAATTTATTTTGCTCTTTTTGTGAAGTTCAGTTTAATTAGCAAAAATAAAAAGTGGATCATTAAGATCCAGCAACAGTAAAATAAGTATTTTCTATTAATGCATCTGATATTCTTTGCAGGACCATAATATTCAGGAGAAATGCAGTCTTTAAGACTCCATAGATCTCCATAGGGTTTTGAAAGTCTTTTCAATTGCAATTCAGTTGCAATTATGAAGACAACTTAATACAAACTACTGGAGCCGTAAAATAGTGGTTTGCCTCTGTCTTTGTTTTTGCCTTTGTCGTCTTAGGTTAAATAGCAAAATAGCTTATGCAAAATAGCTTTGTGTCTTGCCTGGAATGTCCTTTGCTCTGTAATATTGTCCTGTATTCTTGTATGTTTAATAATAATTTTAACTTTAACATTATATCATTTTCCTTTGGAATAAATGGTGATTAGCTCAGTGAAAAGGCTTAGGAAAGCTTTTATCACTTGTCACTTGGGAGATTACTAGTTGAGGCAAATAGACTCATAGTCGGTCCTAGATTATAAGCAGCCTTCCCCATTCCTGTCACCTAATTGTTTTTTCCTGGGGTTTCTGTATGTGCTGGAAATAGAATTAGTGACTCTTTGGGCTGACCTGTCTGTTTGCTGGATCTCAATCAGCCAACCCCTACAGCTGATCACTGGATGACCTGCCATAGTGTGTAAGCTCTTAGTAGGTATCTTGGTCTTAGAATGTGTTCTTAATGTTTTGTGTAAACACAGTAAAGTTGTGAACACATGACTTGCCACTGGGTTGTAAGTTTATTGAATGACAGATTCCCCTATTAATGCTTTTGTAGCATATTAAAGAAGAGGTGACGAGGTGGATACTCTTATGTTTACTGGAGGTCAAATTTTGTACAGTGTTTAGTAAATTTAGAGTCAAAGCTGCCCTGCAGTGTTTGGGCATGATTATTTCCTTAACTGGAATTACTTTGTGCTTGTTTTCTCACAACTGAGGCCTTCCTGGTAGCAGGAAGGAACAACTCACCTTTGCATTTCAAACCCGTTCAAATACCATTTGCAATTAAATATGCTTCCTCTTTTTATGCTTGCCAGTTCTTAGCAAAACAAGAAATTTCTTAAACCCTTAGATATTGGAGAGGAGAAAAATTGGTATGAAACATGTGGAGGTATGTGTGATCTCATTTCCTTCATCCCTCTGATTCCTTTAGGCATTCTGATAACAACCATTGCCTCAAAAGGGGAATTACAGAATTGGCCTGAACTCTTACCAAAGCTTTGCAGCCTGTTGGATTCTGAAGATTACAATACCTGTGAGGTAAGGAGACTTATAGAAAATAGAAGATTATCATCTGAATTTGATTATCTCTCTTCATAGGCACTATGTATATGTATAGGGGGGGTGTGTGTATACATGCACATATATTCTCCTCAGAAAACTGTGGCTTAAATTTGATACTTTTTCTTCTACCTGCATTCCATGTTCTTACTGTTCAAACAAAATTTGTTTTCTTTGCATACAAATGGAATAAGACTGCAAATGGGTAGTTGTAGCGTCTCAGCTGAGAAGTGTCCTGAAATTACCATTCTGTGATGCCTAATCTTTTAGGCATCGTTAGCATCATCAAGTTGACCCTGAATTTTCTCTTACTTAAAAGTAGTGTTCGTTCTTCTTGTAACTTAATCTGGAAAAGCAATCTGTCATTGCTATATCAGAGTGAAATGAACTGTTTTGTTCAGTTTGTAAGAAGGAAAATAAATACCAACATAGCTTTTTTAAACTATGAGGAGGGAAAAAAAAAAGCCTTTTCTGATTTAAAAGAATAAAAATCTGGGATCACACAATTTTAATTACTTGATACTGTCTTCATTAAAGTGCATGAAGCACTTTGTATAAAGTAATCCTTAGAGACAGTGTAATGGTCCAAGGTGCCATGCTGTCATATGTCTTTTAGTGCTGCTTTCTCAAGAAAAAGAAAAAAACCCACTTGAAAACGAAACTCAAATTGAGCAACATATCCAGAGTTCTGTTTTGCTTCATAAGAAACCATGAAAGAAAATACAATTATATATGTAATTAAATGGGATACTTCTGCACCTGGACATTTATTTTTCAAATAAGAACTAGATTTTAAGCATTTTTAAAAATCAAATTGAATAGGTGAGCATTGAATGCTAAAATTAAAATTACCACTTATCCATTACTGACTCACCTAGCTTGAGAGTTTACAGATGCCAGTATAAAGTGCTTAAATAAAGAGCCTTTAACGATGTTTCAGTTTAACTCCATATTTAATTAGCTGTATTTACTGTGTTGTGCTGAAATTACCTGTTCTTTGTAAAACCTGACATTTTGCTTTATTCAGGATGTGAAAGAAGAGATTTATTATTTTTTTTACACAGGGTGCTTTTGGCGCTCTTCAGAAGATATGTGAAGATTCTGCTGAAATTTTAGATAGTGATGTATTGGACCGA
>KZ506606.1:0-30524 GCA_002844005.1 Limosa lapponica baueri
ATCAATGACTTCTTGAAATATTAAAGACACATCCTTCCTTTCTAAAGATTTATGATCAGGAAAACTGAACTCTCAGATGATGACCTGAGCTGGACACAAGTCAGACCTGGACCGAAAGCTGATGAGACACATTAATGCAGCAGTAAGCCTGAGCCAGCCCCACGCAGCCTCACAGATGGACTCATTAACCAGCAAACTCAAGCACCAACAGAGGAGCTGCCTGCATAGACACACCCTCAGTGAAAACTATGAACAAATCACAAGTATCAGTGGATTTAAAAGAACCTACTGCAATCTGGCCTGGCTGAGGAACTTTTTCAGACTTCTTATGCAGCTGGAAGTGGTTCTGGGACAAAGCGTTCTCTGCCTTGGCTGGTCCTGGATTCCCTGGGAAGGAACAAAGAAAAAAAGTTTATTTTTTTAAACGCATGTGTGGCAGAGTGAGAGACCAGGAAGACAAGCACATAAAATTACACCCAAAGCAGATTCCAGCTTCTGCTGAAAAACGTCTTTTTTCTCTTTGTTGCAAAGGGAAATCTTTCTGGGTTTTTTTCAATGCCTCTGGATACCACAATGTTATGTATTTAAATCAATACCATGCCGCTTAATGCTGCAAGAGTAAGACAAGCAGACCAAACCTCAGCAACACACTCCCACTGCGCACCAGCAATGGTTCCATGGACTGGAAGGGAGCTTGCAAGGAAGAAAGGTGAGGGCATGCTAATTCCTTCCTCTGGTCCTCTTTTTGAGGGTAGACAGCTCATCATATCAGCAGCTGCTGGGCATATTCCAGCACTGAAGGTGCCACTCAGCATATTCCTGTGACTGCAGACAGGGGTCAGGGAGAAGGTACAAGAGCCTGAGCTCCCGATGCACCCTTTCATGAGCAAACAGACATGGTGCCAAGATTTGGCCTTCATGAAAATTTTACACAAAACCAGTCTAAAGGACCTGAATTCTCTTAAACCTAACTGGGCTGGGGGCAAACAGCTGCACCAAACTCCACTCACGAGCACGGGATGAAGCTAAAAGCAGAAGAAGATTCACCACTTCCCATGGCAGCACAGGGAGAACCATTTTTCAGCCCCTGCTTCCCTTGGGGCACATGGAGAGTCACATCTCAACTCCCACTTCCACTCTGTGTCATGGGGAAATAGGTAATAACAGCCCTTGTTTCTGCAGAGACAACTGGCCCCCACCACAGGCCATCTCAGCATCAGGTGGGACGTCATGACACTCTGCCCAAGGGTAGCATGGAAGCTGCGGCACTATGCTTCCCTTCCAGGTGGCCTGGGGTCCTACACTTGCCACCATGCTTGTACGGCTATTGAATACCCAAGCAAACAAGACCAGAGGAGCTGGAATCCATCTGCATGTGCTGATGCCGTGTTAGGAGGGATGCTTGCAAGTCAGTAAGTGAATCTTCCCTTTCAATCCCCCTGCTGTTCACAAACCTACCCGGGAAGAGCAAAGACAGCCCTGGAGAGATGCGGTCTTCTGCACACAATTCCTGATACAAGTGAAGAGGGAAAGCAGGTGTGCCCTCACCTTGCCACAGGGACACACCAGCCAGCTCAACGTGTACCTCATTCAGCAATTTCTCCCATGGCTATCCCACTGCTACCAATGGGACTCCTTGCAAGTTAAGGGGCGGGGGGGAGAATTCAAGCTCGCACAAATTAGGATTTGTATTTGATTATTTAGATAGTTTTATCACAACGGCTTCATGTATTCATGCATTTTGCAAAGCTTTTACAACACAGAATTCCTTATTGGTCAATGAGTACCTAAGCAACTCAGCAGAAGTATTAGCTTTAAAGTATTTATAGCCCTTTCCTGCCCAGTTCATTATCCCTGTGGGTTGGGAAAGCAACAAACTCTTTCTGGAACACCATACGCCAGAACTAGCTGCAATTTAATGACGCTTAAGAACCCAAGGAGACAGTTTAAACCACAAGGGAGGTTTTCTATTCTTTCCATTGCTGGTGAGGTTTTCATTTCCCCATGCCAAAATAGCACAGGAGTTACACATCACACAGACATTGCAAAGTTGAGCTGGGCTGTTGCACGTTGCTCATAACTATGCTGTTATTCAAACAAAAAATGACATAAGAGCAAAAAGAAACAAACCCCAAGCAGTTTAAAGTGTGCTTTGGATTTCTCTTGAAGCAAAGCTTCCTATTCTGTGGAGTTAGTGAAAGCAAAACTGGCTTGGTTGTAGAAGTGTAATAAAAAAGCAATTTGTTCTTCATTTACCAAGGGCTTGCAAATTAACAATGTGAGCCTCAGTTTAAGAATAAATTACCTCAGCAGCTCACTGGTGTGGTTTCAGAACATTTTTAGCATCCACCCTGCTTCAGACTGGGCACAATTCCCCATCTCCCCCATCTTTAGTAGTCAACCTGGACACAAAGCGTTGTAACACACCACTGCTTTGGAAGGAGCTACACAAGAAATTGCCCTACAGTTGACCCACAGAAAACGCCCTTAGGAATTACAATAGAGGAACAAAGCCGTCCACTTCTGCTCCGTGTCCCCATCTGCCAGAATCTCAGGTCATGTCTCAGGAACCAGAGTCTGTACTGCAAAAAATCTGCACAATCATGAGCAAGCCCACTGAGTTCCTAACACTGCTACCAGTGATACCAAGATAGCTTATAAAGCTTTAAGCACTTTGCTTAAACTGGATGAGGCTATCTCTACCTTTTAACTTCTTTTATCTTTTTGTTTTTATTTTTTCTTCAGTTCTGCTACGTTTCTGCAAATAAAAGACTATCAGAGGAATGTTTCATAAAGTGCTGTACAGCGAGTCTTATGCTTTGTTCAGCCAGTGCGTTATTAGAGCGCAGAAATATTAGTGTACAGCAACTGCAACTGCTCATCTGCATCATCTTATCAGCGGGCAATGCAAAAAAGCAGCATACGGTTACGCAGAAAATGCCAACGGGTGAACATTAGTATTGAATTACATCTGTAAGTCTGTAAAGTTGGCTCTGCTGAGTTTCAATGGTGTCAGTAAGTGCAACAGAACTTGTCTTTTTTTTTTTTCCAACTCTTAATTGAGGCAATTCAAATTTTCTATAAGGAAATATGTTCACAGTCACTTTTTGACTCAAAAGAGGAAGTGTTTATATTTTAGGAACATGGAACTATAAAATCCAGAGGGCTTTCAAAAGCCTATCACCAGACGACATCATTAAAAAAAATATCCCATTTGCAACGCAGGACTTGACTCCCTTCAGAAGCCCATTTCATGTGACAGGAATTTTGCACATTTTGACTGATGAATCTTTGACTTAGGAATCACCTGAGGTTGACCAGCTGCTCTGATGAGATCCCATCTCCCACTGCTTGCTGCCAGGAGCACTGCTGCTGCTGTTTAGCTTCAGAGCCTGTCCCCCAGGGGATGACTGATGAGTGCTACTAAACAGAAAGACAAAAAGCAGATCAGACTATCTTGTGTGCAGGAACGCAGACTGGAACAGACCTCCTAGGCCACTGAACTGAGTTCCCTGCTGTTAACGTATGATACAATACTCCTGCTAAACTAAAATTTTATATTCATTGCTGCTCCAAGCAGGGCCACTCAGTAGTGAGAGATGATGATGGAAGGGACGGTTTCCTCTGGGCAGTAATTTTTGGAGATTACAGAGATTCCTAAGCCATTACAAAATATCCCGCTATATGTACTTCTGCTTTGGCCTCCTCAAATCTGCGTTACTCCTGATTCCAAAAGCTCATGGCTTTTACAAATAATAAAACCTGCTGGAGTACCCTCCTATAAGATACATCATCACCCACTTATCAATGGAGAAAGGAATGCATTGGACAGTAAAACAAGCTGCCAAGCTTGTGAATTCAAACAGCAGCTCACCCAGAAACCCAAGGCTCAGAAGCCACTCACTTGTAACGCTGGGGCTTACTTACCTGTTTCTTTTCTGCTTTGCTTCCTATCATTCCTAAGTAGAGAGCATTTAGGGCTTGACTTCACTTGAAAGTCATTTCAGACAATGTTCCTGACTCAATTCTGGCTCATCAGAAGTGCTGCACATTATTTTTGTTATGTCTGCTAAATCTGCTTCCCTTTCAAATCTCTCCAACCCTCGTGTCTCACAGCATTATGTTCCCTGATTAGACATCCAGTGGGGCTACCCTTTACCGCTGAGCTCTCTGCATCCTTGGTCTTTTCTCCTGGGATATGAAAAAAGTACACTAGCCTTAAGGGCAGAGTGCCAAAATAGTCACGATACATCTACAGCCAGCATATTTGTCTGTTCAAGCTATTCCAGGCACAAGCTTCACAAGTTATCATTTTAAGTGCCTCTACAGGGAGTTGGGGCCAGACCCCCACTTGCCAAAGTATTCAGGCACCTCTGAAACTAACCGTGCCAGCATCAACGTAGAGCATCCGGGCAGCCCTGACCAGCACCACTCCCACCCACCATCATCAGTGTGACAGGCTTGGACCCCAAGCAACCCACCCCTTCAGCCGCCACCTACTCTAACGTGAAGGGGAAGTAAAGCATCACCAAATCACAAGAAGTTAAAAAACTGCACAACATGCTGCCCATTAACTGAGAAACAGATGCACAACTTGCATGCAACCCACTCAGGCATGCCAAACAGGCTGAACCACATGAAGCAACTCATTGCAGGAATTACTACAGATGGAACAGCCCTTATACATTAAAAAGTACTGCTTTCCAGCAGAAAACAGAACTACCTTGCAAGAAAAGGAGGAGGAGATCTGCAGGAGGCTTGTTTCTCTTTAAATCAGTTAGGTCAACCAATAAAGTGAAGCTGGTTTAGGCACTTCCTTCAGGTTTAAGATCAGGAAGTTTGGTTAGTTATTTTTGTGGACAAACTGTCCCAAGAGACAAATTAATTGTAACTGCTGTTATATGAGGTATGAACCTATGCCAGTTTTGGTGATACTGTGGCTATGGCTCTGATTTTAATTAATTTGCTGTAGTTTTCTTATTGACAATAAATCAGCATTAGTATAAACATGAAACATCTACAAGCTTACCTTGAAAGGCCCCTCTGATGGCCAGGCTGATCCCTGCTGTAAAATTTAGAGGTTGTCCTTTCTGGAACCTTAAGGATTTAATAAAATGTTTTAAGTTTGCTACTGATATTTTAGACTCAGTTAATAAACCTAATGCTTACCCTGTACCAATGCAAAAACAAGACTAACCAACATAAACGAGTAATGCCTCAGTGGGACCTGTGGAGAGATCTTCCATGATATCAACACTGGAAGCTGCAAGTCAGTTGCAGGTGCTTCTAATTTGCTCCAGGCCTGTGCAATCTATCAGGGTGCAAGTGGTTCGCACCTTTCCTTGGAGTCAGTATTATTCTTGGCCAATATTTAAAGCAGACAGGTAAATGCATCTGCAGTCATTTAATGCAGCTTTCCCTAGGTGGTGGATTACTTTATGTTGCTACCAAGGGGCTGGAGGAAGAGAAACAACCCCAAATACAAAGTAATAAAATGAATACATGCATACATGCACATACACATCCCTGCACAAATATTCTTGTTCTTGTCGTTAGAAATTCTGTTGAAAAGAGAAACTAACACAAACTAATGAGCTTTTCTACAACAAGCCAGATTTTTCACAGAAAGAGCAGGTACAAATACTTGGTCTAACAAAAGAAGAGTATCTGTATTCAGAGATCGCGCAGATATTATATACATATACATAAACTCAGTACACTGACCTTCTTATAAATTCGTATCTTCTTTTTAGATTACTGAGAGGCAGTTAATGTACAAGCAATGAGATTTGCACTGAATTTCCTGAAGTCCAGAGGATGGATACTACACAGGGGAACTGAGCGGTGTGCTATTAACCACTAAAAGTGCCAAACACCCCAAGTCTCACATACCTTTGGGGGTTGTTCTTCGTTTTGACTCGCGCTCCAGAATACATCATCCTGCACAGGGCTGAGTGGTGCCGTCACCATATCTGACAGTGAACTGCTGTGGTACACATCCTTACTGGCCCGGAAATTTTCACACTTCAAACAAATGAAATACACGTTGAATTGTATTTCCCTGCCTATGTAACAGGTCCCAATCTCAACAGGTATCAATGGTTCTGTTTGTGAGATCAAATTTTTAGTAAACGTACAAGGAGTGTTGTGTTTGGATAGAGACCTGCTCACCTTGTCCACTGTGAAGTTATTAATTTCCAGCATGTTAGGCACAATTATTTCAAGGTGAAGGGTACAATAAAAAGAAATAGTAAAAACATCTATGCTGTACATATATCTCCCCTTCTGAAATCTACAGAGAAGCTAATAGGTCATAGGCAATGCACAGCAACTACTTAACCGGATGATGCAAAACTTACTGTTGAGTAAGTATATTTCATTCATTTCATAATTCAAAATTTCCCAGTTTAGATAGTATAATCACGGGGGGAATCCACCTGCCCTAAGTTAGGTGTTGACTTCCAAACTAGTCTTTGCAAGCCCACTATCTGTCCTTCCCACATTGGGAGGGAGCCCGTGCCCCAGCACCTTAGAGGTGCCTCCCAGCAGAGGTGTTTTCTCAAACGCATGGCAAGACCAGCATCCCCACCACTTGCAGGCCTAAGAAAGAGGCTGGCAATTTTTGTCTGAGTCAAAGTTCAAATTTTTTTGTCCCAATTGAGTAACTGCAATTCAGATCAGAAACAGCTGCAGTTCAGTTTCCCCAAAGAGTGACTCAGACAAATATTTTATTGATTTATAAGCTAAGTCTATAAAATTCTCCAGTTCCCCAATCTTAAAAAGTAAAATACAGTAAAAGAGAACTGCGCACAGCTTTTCAATAATATAATATGATTATGAACTCCCTAGAACTCTACAAAACTAATTATTTCATGGGAACAATGTTCAACATCACTTAAATATTGACAGGCAGTAATTCTAAAACTAGTTAAAGACACCAAACATCCACTCAAACTTCCCATCACAACCTCCCAGATCAGCATGGCAGTCAACTGTTGAAAACCAGTCCTGAGAAGTTCACCTAGTTAAATATTCAGGTGCTTTTTCTCCCTTTTTGGGACAATATGTTCTGTTGACTCCCTTTACAGAAAATAGCTTTTTCAGCAGTTATAACATTTCATAATCCATGTCCTTTCATTTTGTCAAAATCACTTTTTTGCCCAACATGATTGTCACTAATAATAGTTTTTAGTTAACTAGAAATATTTCAACAGCAAAGTGTTCCCCTGAAAGGATTCATCGTGTGTATAGAAATAGGTTTTATAGCAAGTGTATTATTATCAGAATATAGGAAGATTTTTTTTTCCCTTGCCACTTTTCCAACAAGATACTTATATTTCATCCTAAATTCCAGCTTTTGAGTCCTGCAGACTACCAGAAAACTATTTGTGCTTAACAGCATGGATGAGCTTTGCTGAATCATGATATAAGTGACCGGGTGAATCCAAACTCTGCAGATGGTACCCACATACCTTCTTTAAGCAGAGACACCAGTACACCAGTTCCATGTAAAGCCAAGAAGTCACTCCTCCTTTTAAAGTGGTTTCTGTAGAACCTGCAAGACTTTGCAATTCCACAGGAAACCAAGAATGTCTCAGATAAGCCCCAAAATCACAGTGTTTGATATTACCCGTAAGTTCTACAGATAAAATAATTGGGGAGGGAAGGAGGAGGGAGGGAAATTATAAAATAAAACCCCTTACAATGATGCTAAACTACTGAGACTTGAGCCTTAAAATGTTTTTATTGTAACTAATAGTGAAAGAACAGCAGCTCCTTTCATGCACAGAAAGCACTGGTAGACATAGTGTTACCTGCTATATGTCTTCAAACCATAAAGGCACACCTAACAGAGCTAAGGGAAGGGACCCTTTGCTCCCTGAGATTGAAAGGTAAGGTGATATAGTACAAATGACTGATTACTAGAGTTAGTTTAAAAAGATTTAGGAGTAAGAATTTTTAAAAAGACAGGCTGCACTGCTTTTTGGAGGATGCCCAAGTTACTAATTTGAACTGAATCTACATATAGAGAGTAGACAAGTGCAACTGCTGTTACAAAACAGAATAAGGAAAAGGATTTTCTTAATCTTCTGAGCAGATCTGCTCTGGGATACTGGGTCAATCCATGACCTAATGCACAGATAGTTCTAATATTGTTAGCTTTCTTGTTCTGTTTCAGCCACATTACTCCAGACTATAGAGGAGATCTAGCTAGCAAAACCCCAGAAACAATTAAAAAATGGAGTTTATTTCAGATGTGAGCTAAATTCCTCCTCCACTAGCCAAGCAGCAGGAGGTGCTGAGCAGAGAAACAGACTCAGTGACTTTGTTCAAGAAGTCTCTGTGAAATTCCGCAGGTAGTCCAGAACAGCTCATCCCACACCACCACAACCACAGTGTGAGATCTGTTACCATGCTGCAGCAAACACAAAACAGGTACAAAACAGGTGGAAATGGTACACTCTGATCTGGTAGTATCTCACATTTCCCTTACCAGACAGACAGGATACAAGACACCTAGAAATCACGCTCCCTGCTCCTCTGGGGCTGAGTTAAGATTTCAAGTGAAATAAATTTGAGAGAGATTTGGGCAACAAGGATGTGCCACAACATCTCACAGAATATGATCATTTAAAATGAGAAGTCATTTTCATTGGAACAGAGCAGTGATGACAGATGATCCCTCTCTGACAAACCTGGCTGGAAGTTCTTCAGCAGAGACATCTGTGATGAATTCAGCTTGTATTTTAAACTCCACAGTTCTCTTTTATTTTAAATCAACACGGCACCCACGTATCGAACTTCACAAGTATATTGCTGTGAGTCGTTTAATCTCCAGGTGACTAACTGGCCCATCACTCATATTGCCTTCACACTTCATACAGTTAATGCAGGCAGCCTATCCAAGCACGCTGCTATTAGTATCAACAGCTGCTGCCAACCAGCAAAAGGAAACACAACCCTTCAGAGGATTTATAAATTACCCACTGAAGTTCATCTGGTCTCCATGCTAACACAGCAGGTAAGAGTACAGATTGGCTTCTCCCTGTCCACACGGTCTCTATCAGCCGGAGCGCTGACTTGTGAGTGGGTAACAGGGCAGCTCCCAGCGGGGAGTGAAATCACACAGTAACAACTGTATATCACTTGCTGCTATTATCCTTAAGTAACATCATCGCTTTAAACAGCATAAAATTTTTATAGTGAGTTTCCATCAAGGAATGCGAAAGAGGTTGGTAAATACAGCTTCATCCCTCACCACTCCCCCGCAGCAGCTGGGAGAGGTACTACCAAACAGAGACGCGTCGATGGAGTGCAAAGGAACGAAGGGGCTTGTCCTAGGTGATGCCACCAGCCTAGATCATAGCTCCCTTCGTCCCAGGAGTGGCATTTTAACATGGCAGGACTATCCTCTGTACAGACACTGTGCTCCTGCAGAATCCCAAATGCACTGCAATAAACTATGGACTCTCCCACTCCAATTGTTGCAGGGCTGAAATATTCATCCCCAAGGAATCTGCCAGCCCCTACCCAAGGCTAAGGTACATATGTCCTTCTTGTAGACCTCGCACCAGCTCTCCAGTGATTTGATTCTACAAGCCAGGCCATCTGCTGTTACCTAACCCTGATCTGCAGTGCCTAAGTGCAGCGCCACATAGAACATCGCAGCATGTGGTGGCACTAAAAACTGTCTGAGGCAGTTTGCACAGGCCTCAGTCATTTGTGGCAGGAATGAAGCAAATCAGGTTTCTGATGTGCTGCTCTGCTTAGGAACCACCCGTGCATTCTCCTCCCCACCTGGGGCAGCAGCACCGTACCTGTACTAACACGGCTCTCTGCGGCGCCGGGGTGCAAGGGCTGGAGCTGCTGCCAGACCCCATCCTGGCGTGCGGCGTGGCTTCGTGCCCCAGCACCGCTGGCCACTGGAGGGAAGGCTGGATGCTGTCACTTATCTTTTTTCGGTCCTCAGCCTGAGAAGGAAGAAAGAAGAAGCAGGTTGCACATGAGCCTCAGGCTTTGCAGCCTGGATGTTCTCCAACAGCAGCCCAGGTAACATTGACTCTGATGGACCTCCCCATCGTGCCATGGATGTTCCCTCCCTGGCACAATATGAACCATTATTGCCTCTCCATTTGCAACCCTTCCTTCTCCATCAAGTTTCCAAACTGCAGCAAGGAAAAGGGCCCAAGTTGCCATCTGCTGTATTCTAGGCCATCCCATTTGCTGCAGGCTGGGATTTTAGCTGGGAGGAATCATCTGTCTGTATTTACTTATTTTTGACAACATGCAGCCTGTTTTGCTCTGCATTTATTACCCCCTTCTACAACTCTGACATTACTGCATGTCACTTTCTACTTTAAAGCACTTTTAACACTCTATCTTTCGATATGTTACTTGTGCTGTGCAAAAGACTGAGGAACATGATCTAGAAGGAGTAATATTTCCTGAGACTATTGCTTGTTACAAAAACCTTTATCCTATTGTTTTGACCCCACTACTCTTTCCAGTTTCATTCAACATGACTAATTCCCATTATCAAGTGTAAATCTTTAGCATATCCTCTGATTCAGCAGCCTAGAAACAGCTCTACACAGTAAACTAGAGACTAATGCCAGAAAAACACCCAGTTATCTGTATCTGGGTGGGCATTATTAATGGTATCTCTCACTATATCTGGATGTTTCTGTCTATGTCAGGAAGGTAAGCATATTCGTAACACAGTCTAGGAAACTGCTGAGGGGATGCAAAATGATTCCACTAATCTCACAGATCTCGAATGGGGGGAAAAAAAAGAACACCAAAAAAAAAAACACCTCACAAAAAAACCTTATTAAAACAAGCAACCACAGCCAAATACCACAAAATTCTAGCTCCAGTGAACTCGATTGTTATACTGCTCTTGAGGCCAGATTTTCATTATTGCAACTCCTAATAATGAAAGGCAATTTTTACCATAAGCAAGAAAGAAAATGTAAAAATTAGGGTGGTTTCACTACGCTAGATACGATAATTTACCTACCACCTCTGTGCCCAAAGGGTGCTTGCATGCAATACACTATGATCCAGATGAAAACTCATGCAGCCAACACCTTGGGCTCCCAGAACCAACACCAGCCCCTCTCCAGGCACTGAACTAGTGCAGCATCAAGCCCAAGCTATGAGTCCTGACCTCTCAGCTCATTAGCTCCAGCGTTGGTAGACCAGACGGATGGGAGAGTGAGCTTCCATTTGCATGCACCAGGTGAAACCCACCCTGACCCAACAGCGACAGGAGGAATGCAATGGCAAAGACAAGGAACTCCCAAGAAAGGATTCTGTGGCCCCAAACATCAAACTTGAGGCTTTGGAGGGCTCTACGGTTTTTTGTATGATTGTTTGTTTTTAATACCTCAGTGCAACAATGGTTCTGGAGAGCTTCTGTATATCAATAATTGCAGCATCCTGCAAATGCCACTGAGCCCCAAAGAGCATGCAAAGTCACTCTTGAGTAGGCTATCTCTATCCCCATGTAGATCTCCCCCAGAGAAACTGGCATCTCTTTGGCTAATAAACTGGGAAAGACCAGTACCAACAAGAACAAATTCACTGAGTTATCATTGTTAAAAACAGTCAAAACTATGAAGCAGTTTTAGATTTTTGTGAACAATTATGACTGCTGAAATAATTACGAAGTCTCAAACTTCAACCAAAAAATGCAACTCTGTACCACTAGTTATGATTTTAGTGGAAGGGTCCATGACTTCCAAGAAGTTCTGAGATTAACTAAGTGATACTGTGAAATAATTTGTCCTTAAAACTAGAGTAAATTATGGTAGTCATAATGACAAGAGCCTCGCACTGTGAACCTAAAACACAGGCAGCACTTTGTCTGCAATTAGTGATATTTTATTTCACCACTAAATTAAAAGTTAACAGTGACTGCACACTAAATTGCATAATACATTTCATTCTCCTACGAAGAGGTCATTTACAAAACACACACCAAAACCAGAGATGAGTATTTAAGCTGACATTTTGCAGTTCTTTTGACTTCTAACTACAATGAAGTAGAAAAGAAAGTTAAATTAACTCAACTGAGTTGCATTTCTCCCCACCCACCAAAAGCCTAGAAAAGGCAAAGCATTTCTGTTGACTTTGATGTTGTGTATTTAGCAAAAGCAGCTTACTTCTCTGTCCACACCCAATTTACTCCCCAGATGGAATAAGACTCAGCCCTCCACCATCAAACAAATACTGATTTCAAGAGGAGTTAATTCAAATTTCGGAAATTATTTGTTTAATCTGTCAACGCAATAAAGCCTTTGGAGCTAGGGCATTTGGTTTTTCAACAGTTGAGTTGTACTTCAAACAGAATTATTCTGTTGTTTTCACAAACTGCTGTTCTAACAAGGAGCTTAATAGCTTTTGTTTTCGTGATTTCATATTGCTGCTTAGCTGTTTGCGTACTCTATTCAGTTATTAAACGTCATCATTCAACAATCCTAGCATTTTCATTTAACTGTTTATCAATATAGAAAATTTCAGCTAAGGGAACCAGTTGCAGCATGCACACACATGAAGAGGTGATGAGGAGGGTACTTGCCTAAAGACTGCAGCAAGATGTTAGGAAGCAGAGTTCCGCATTCCTCTTACATACATGTGCATGAGCTCTCCTCATGTCTTTGCTTGAGTATTTTGGGAAGAAGCTTTGCCACGAATGCAGAGACCATCACATCCACTATTCTACTTAGACACAACCATCCAAGGAGGCACCTGTGAGCTGCTGAGACTTCTGACATCAACCCAGACTTTAGTAACACAACAAATCACACCAGCTGTAGAACTGGGCTCACAGGTTGGGATTATATCAAAAAGAAAAATAAGTGTGTTAGGAATGATGAGATAACATGTATAAAATGGACCTGTAACTACCTGATAACAGTAAGCAGAACAAGCTGGTTGGCAGAAATACCTCCAGAGTTAGCAAAAGAGTGAAATGGACAACCTTAATCAAGGACTGTACGTGGCTGCCCCTGATCCATCAAATCTTACCTACCTAAATTCCTGGGAGACAAAAAACAACAAAAGGCATTGCCGCCTGACACAGGGGCACAGAGATCTGTGCTTGGGAGGCACGATGCCATTCTCTGTGTGGGTCAATTTTGTGAACCCTAAAATTAGGCAAAGACATCTATTAAGCCTCAGATGAAAGACACTACCTTAATTCTTTCCTCTTTGGAAGACAAGGGAATGACAACTGGTTGACCAGCAGGACCTCGTTTCCACACTGACCAGTCAAACCCTTCTCTGAACACAAGTGACAGAGCAACCTTTTCTTTCCCTTATCCTCTAGCTTAATGGAAACCAAAGGCTTTACTCTAGCGTAAGTGCATAGTAAGACACACGTCAAGCTCCAGATTTAGGTTTAAAGATCAGTCTGTTCTCTGCTTCAGCATTACCGTGGTATCATAAACTTCAAAGCACCAAAATGCTACATTGGCCAAGATGGTACCTCTTTGCTTGTGCTGCTTGATGGAGGAAGCACTGCTGAATTTGAACTCTTGGAAGGATCCTTCTTCTTCTGCTTGTGGTCATGCTGGAGAGACAGCAGCTGTGTCTGATCTTTGGGGAGAGTTCGATGCATCTTCCTGTTGTGCTGCACATCTTCCACCTTCTGAAAGCAAAGAGTGATGAACCTCAGAGAGAGCAATGCCTTGGAGGACGACCAAGCTGACTGCTGGAAAAACTGGCTTTTCAAAGAACAAAGCGAGCACAATTCCACCAGGGCTGACAGAAGAGCCACAACCCCAAGCAATAGAAAGCATAAAGTGACCCCAAACACTCTGCCTTTGGCTTTTGAGACAGCACATCAGAAAATCGTATTTTTTCTTTTTACTTTTCCTAAAACCAGAGGGCTTTAATCAAACACTCCATGCTTCTGTTTGATTACAAATCAGTTTGCTGCTGAAACAGAAGAACATTGTGGCCAAGGTGCCAGACTTGACAATGAGACTTCAGCATTAAAACTAACCTCTGTTCCACTTTTATTTGTGAAAAAGAAGCCGTCGTGGTTACAACTCGAACAGAAACTGGAGACTGGAGATTTAAGCCTAGGTTGAGCTGATGCTGGAAGCTTTCAGAGTAAAGATATTTTAAATCAGATTGAAGTGACTGAAGACCATTTCAGCACGGAGAAACGGCAGGGACAGAAGAGGGAGAGGCAGTGTCATTGCTGTAGATAAGGAGGATGACTCAGTAACACGTAAGTTAACTCGAAAGAAGGCTGAATCTGAGAACAAGAGGCAGTAAATGCGTTAAAAAAATCCTTCTCTGGTCTGTGACTCAGAGGATGGGAACACCCTTAGGGAACTGAGAAAGATATCAGCTACAAGAACAGGGAGCTGCAAATTGCTGTCAGTGAACACTTTTCATACCTGCTTCTTTTCTGATTTCCTCTGTCCATCTACTATGAACCGCTCATCTTCCACAGCCCTTTTGTCTTCTTTACACCTCTCCTCTACCCTCTGAATGGCCTTAGCCTCTGGCCACCTTTGCTCACATTCCTGCTGCCTCCGTAGCTCCTGCTCTCGCCTCTGATGCTGGAAGAGAACCAGGGAATAACGTTGCTTGTTTTACTTTACTTTTGTACCCACCAATTACTTATGCCAGTGTTCATTAATCACAAGGCCCATTCCCCACCATGCAGTCACTAACGGGGTACCCGACACAGTGCGCAGCAGAAGTCGACAGCCACAAGCTGCCACCACAATAGCTGCCAAACCTGAAGCGAAACCTTTGCCCTTTTGGCAGCCAAGGGCAGATTTGCCATTCATTTAAGCAGGCACATGAGATCTCTGTGGTGGCTGGCAGCTAATTTAATGACAAATGTCTTCCCATCATTTTGAGAAGGAAAGGTTTTCCCAGAGTCCCCCCGTTTTGCTGGAGCAGCACTATGCTTCAAAGATGCCAGCACGGGAGCGTTTGCACAATCACAATGCTTGAATTTCCATCAGATACTCGTGAGAAGAGACATGTTGGTGATTGAGCAATGCCTCCAACACCATAGTGTGTCAGACAGCTGAATAGGCAGCAGCTATCTTGTATCATCTTAAACAGAAGCAGGGCCAGGACTCTGGATCAGACAAACAGACTCCGAATTGGGCAATGCACACCAGAAAGAAATCAGAATCTCTCATCCCATCTGCCTGGGCTTCCACCACCAAACAAACTCAAGCAAAATGCCCTTCTGCTCCCAAAGCTCAGGGCAGGTTGTCAGCAGGAAAAGGACATAGCCCATTTAAAAACATTGTGTTCAAAAGTGATGCAGTCGTCTGAGGGCTAAAGGCTCCAATCCAGGTTGTGCCAACAATTTAACACAGCCTTCTTGCCCTTCAAAGCCTACTCTCTATGGGCACATCTTTTATCTGTGATGAGACATGGAACAACAAAACAAGCCAGTCCCTACATCTTCCAGCCTCCTCCTCTGCTCCTTCTGCTGGTCGATCCGTTTCTGCCGCTCTGTCAGCAGCTGCTTCTTGTATTTCTCCTGGTCCTTCACCTGCTGCTGCTGGCGATGAGGGTCAGAACGGTTTTTGTTCTCCTGCTGCAGCCTCAGAAATTCACGACGGAGAGTTGACTCCCCCGGGAGATTAACTATGGAGCTGAAACAAAGGGCAGGTTTCTACATGACTAAACATAACATTAAAGAGAGAATACAAGGTGCATTGGGAATTGCTTGTTGTCCTGTGTTAGCAAATTAAGATGTTCCAATAAATCTCCAGCACGTTGACTATGCACCTGCACTTAACTGTGCTACAAAACAGCCTGAAGCTGATTATTGGGTCCTTCACTTGAGAGTTTCCTCCTTATTTCAGGAGAGCTAAGAAGCAGCTATTGCAGACATCTTATACCCAGCAGTTACATTTGATAGCCACAAAACAGTTAAAGCTACCCGAGGGGATGCAGGAGCTAAGGTAGTCAGAGCAAGTTAAGAAAGCCATCCTGGCTGAGGAGGGCTGCCTTCAACGAGAACAGCTTGGGAAGTCAAATTTTCTATTCCAGTAATAAAATTAACCTTGGTTCTCCTTCATCTTCATTCAGCTCGTCATCTTCCTCCTCACTTCCACTGTAATCATAGTCTGTTTCTTCTAAAAAAGAGAACAATAAACAGTTTATTGTGGAGGATACTGTTATTTAAGATATGATCTTGAACTTTGTTTCTGAGCACTCAACCTCAACTACATGTAGCTTAGCAGGAATTTAAAAGCCACAGGCTGCACTGGGAGGCTGAGGGGAGGTAAAATATCCACATACATAATTCAAAATCTAGTTCAGATCGTGTTTCAGGGCAGCCCCTTTACAAACTCCCACCTTTTCCCTTGACTGACTGTATTGGTTTTGCAAAACTAACCTATTTCCATAATTTGAAATAAATTAGGCTAAACCCACAGAGAAATCCAACCCCCATAACACCACCAGCATAGCGATTCTTCAGAAAGAAATTTAGATAGAACATAAAAGACTTGTACTGCCCTTCTCTGCTATCTACCTGTTGCATAGCTAAGCTGAAGCCTTCAGCAAATCCAGGTTTTCTTTTGTATGAAAGTGAAAAATTCAAAAAGAAACAGGTATAATAAATTAATGCTAGTTTTAGCACAGCAGTTCAGAAGAAGCTGACCCACACTTTAAAAGTTCTCTTCAAGACTAATATGAAGGCAGCTTTTAAGGTATAATTTCAAACTGCTCCTACTCTGATTGCTGGCTACATGGCATGCTAAAGAGGGTCTTAATTTTTTTTGAAGTGTCAATTTTGAAGTATATAGTCTGGCAATTTCACACTGTTCTCCCTTGCGGGGGAGCTGTGATTAAAAATAGCACTTTTCAGGCCAAAAATACAACTATCTATCAAGAAGTGACTGTTATCATTGCATTTCCCCTCCCCCCCGGCAAAGGACATTTGTGAGAAACTCTAATTCGCTATGTTTCCATTCGAATGTGCTTTGAGATTCATAACTGAAAGAGGTGGCAGAATTTGCAACTACTATTGGAGTCAATAAATCTACATTGCAACAGCAATTTCATTTTAGGCACAAATATTCCTGTTGTCAAATCAATACTTGGAGTTTATCAGTCATTTTCCAACTGCATAGTGCCTTCCGAGTTTGCCTTCGTAGTCACTGGTCTTCACAGTACTAATATAAAATATACAGAAGAGGAAAAGGGGAGAGAGGGAAGGGAAGAATCGGTGGTCAACAGGCTACAGCTCACTCTCCACTTTGCACAGCCCTTAGTCTGCTGTGCGCAGGCATTTACACAAGTGTCATCCCCTCTCCAGCACTGCTTCTTCCAGGTTTTGCTCTGAAGAGCAAGGCTAGCATTTGGAATGAACTTAGATTCTCTCTTCTTCTTCTTCAGTCACCCTGTGAAGCAGATGATTCATTATACCTATTTGTGCTTTGCTGGAGCATGGAGGCCTTCTTAAGGTCTCTTTTGTGCACTCCACTGCAAAAACCACTTTTGCCTCCAAAGAAATCACAAGCTAAAATTATATGGAGATGCAACAGGTAAATTTAATGGATCAGGAACAGTTAGATGAACTAAGAGACGAGGAAATGCTTGTTGAGTACTACTTAGATACTCAAGAAGTAGGGACCTAGACTTTACTTGGGCTCCTTTCTCATGTTAGCGTTAGGGTTGCTCTCAGTGAATCAGGGTCAGTCAGGCTCCAAAGACTTTAGCACATAAAGACCATTAAGGACCTGGGCTTTGACAAAGGGATCTTCAAAACGGCCCCACTGCTACCAAGGACAACACTTCCTCACAATTTTCCTGGTTCTAGTATTTCAGTTGCATCTGCCTTGTACTCTGCTGCCAAAAGTGGAGGAGGATCTACTCTCTGAAGTGCCTCTTATTTTGTTTTTGCCACGTTACCCTTCTCTCCTTTTTTCTTCCTGGTCCTGTCCAGGTGGTCTTTCAGCATGATGCGCACTTGCCGTTCATTCTGCATGTCTCGGATGAAAGAATGCTTAAGCAAGGTTTCAGTGGACGGACGATGCAAATAATTTTTTACAAGGCAGCTTTCAACAAAGTTGAGGAATTTTTTTGACCTGAAAAATACAGAAAAGTGGAAGAAAACAATAATCCTTTTAAACTTGTGCACCAAACACTACCCCTGAGTGATGGAAAGCACTAACTTTGCAAGGTTTCCTTTTGCACTGGAACTGTGTGAGACAACATGAATTTTGCCACCAGTGTGCATCCTGAGACCAGCACAGCACTGAGGGCAAGTGATGGGGAACTCCACCCAAACTGCCATCCCAGTGGAGTTACCCTGAATTTACATCTGGATCAACAAAACCACAACTTGGCCAACGCAATTCTTTCAAAAATGCCCCTACGCTTTTGATATGGAAAAGGTTTTCTTTATACACTTTGTTTAACAAACTAAGTCTCTGTAGGCTACAGTGACTGCCATTAGCCCCACAATGTCCATACAGTCTTCTGAAGCAAGCACTAAGCCCAACCAACCCATCTAAGCCTTGCCTGTACTGCAATTTCAGCCACCCATGCCAAACTTTTGCAACTGCAATGACTGCCACAGCTTAGGCAGAATTCAAAAGAAAGGTAAAATACATCTGCACCTGTGGCTTAGCCCAGCACCAGAAACAGCCCAGGAAAGACCTCATAGATCACTGTAGGATTTAACAAGATCATTGTCTCCAGACAAAAGAACTCAAAATCCTCCTAAGCCAAGGCAGCAAAAATAGTTTTTACACATCTCTTTACCATTTTCTGGATTTCAACTTTGGGGGTGGGTTCCGTGGGATGAGGAAGAGTGCTCTCATGGGGTGCATGTCACACAGGGCTGCAAAGGAAACCACAAGCTATTGAAGGATGAACGTTCCCCCCCGTGTCCCTCCCTTCCCTGACCACGCTGACCCAGCCAGG
The DNA here is from genome assembly GCA_002844005.1 of Limosa lapponica baueri. Taxonomy (NCBI): domain Eukaryota; kingdom Metazoa; phylum Chordata; class Aves; order Charadriiformes; family Scolopacidae; genus Limosa; species Limosa lapponica. Next base: position 18,928 of record KZ506606.1, read on the forward strand.
CCAGGAGCCTGGTTCTCCCAACAGAGGAGCAGCCCTCCACAAACTCTCCCACTTCCACCAACACAGCATCTGCCACAGATCCACACCATTAGTCAATGAAATTCACAGTACAGCCAAGAAATAAAGTCTCTGAACACACAGGACTCTTCCACGACAATACGCTGCTATTGCCAGTTAAAAGAGATTTGAAAGAAAGGCTGCATGGCGGGAACAAGCACGACTTTCTTCACGTATTTTTATATATAAGGCTTCAGAAGGACATAAAAAAGCTCACCTTTCTAATATACCAAAGGGTGCTTTCACATAAATAGAAGTTAAATTTGGGATTGAAATAATTACCTAGTTTATTATGTCTGGCTTACGGTTCAGGTAAACGATAAGCTAAATTTTAACCAAACTCTTAGCTACATCGTTCACTGCATAAGAGAAAATGCAGGATGAAGAAAACCTGATGCAAAGCAGAGAGCTCATAAACTGCGTCACTGGCACAGAGCGTAAATGACTGAGCACACATTTCATCTATCCTGTGGTTCAGGAGTGTGAGCACCGTTATTACACAATCTGTGACAGATCCTACCCACGCATTTAGATGCTGTTTTCTCTCCAGTCCAATGTACTTCCCTTTAGTGTTACTGTTGTGGAAAGTTGAAGCTACAAAGAACTCTGCAGAAAGTAAATACTGTCACATCTCATCTAACCCAGGCATTTTGTATGGAATTATGAATGTGCCCCATCTGTCATGAAGAAATATCGAGGGTCAGAGGTCTTCCTTCACAAAACAGCTACTGAATGACAACTGATAGGAACTATATGGAGGCTGATTTCTTATGATATGTAAGTACTCAGCAGTGATTCTCTTAACAGGAATGGATTTACTGCATTACAGGGCTAGTAAAAGTGAGAAGATTATAGTCTGGTAAAGCTTTCACTGCCTCCTTCTAATTTCTCTGCCTGCATCCACTGTCATTATTTCTCATATCTTGGTTGTTTTTGACTTTTTTCTTTGTATTATCAATAGCACATGATACAGTGGGGATGGAGGGCAGAAGAAGCCTGGTTTCTAACTATGGGTCCCAGACACTGCTGTACTACAGTAAACAAAACATAATGCAACAGAATATAATCCATAGCATTTCCCTGCCAAAACCAGTGAAAACATCAAATACAAGTGGCACGAGGAATTAGCATGTAAAGCTACAAAGCCTCTTCTCAAAGAAAACTCCCCACGGACTCCTGTCTCAGGACTAAGCTTCAGCCAGGCTGAAGCACAGTGTCTGAAACTGCTCCTCAACTCCAGCTGGCTCCCAAGCACTGCTAAAAACCAAGTCTGACGGGAGAACAGCCAAGTGTGTTCTTTAAAAACACAGCCTACGTGCTCTCAAGCTCAGGCCAGAGTATAATTTATCTCATCTCCTGTGCTCTCAGCAGTGACCGGATAACCCATCACATCACATCTGCTTCGTGGGCGCTGGGGCAAAGCAACCGGTCCTCCTCGGGAGTAAAAGTGCACAAGGTCTTTGCATCTACACTGCAGCCGCGACGCTGCCCCAGGGCTGAGAGGGGCTAAACTGGAGGAGCGAGGGGGACGGTGGGCAGGCGAGGGCAGGCTGTAAAGCTACGGCGTTCTGCTGTCGGGTTGAGAATGTGGTCATGGACCAAAGCCATTACGTGAGCAAATACAGTATTCATCCCAAAACCTGTGAGAATCACGTCAGTCCCAGAGTAAAAATATAACCTTTGGGCCTAGCTTTTCCCACTGCTGTATTGTGGGTTTTTTGTGACCTAAACCCAAAGCCACTCTTGTCAATTTTTTCTGCTAACATGTCAATCACTTCTGCTTAGCTGTACCCACAGGCAGTGATCAACAAAGCAATGCTAACAGGAGCTCCAAGAAAAAAAAATTTTTTTTGTTCCCCTAGGAAATGGAGGCAAGGAATCAAAATATAGACTTAAAGGACCTAAAAGGAAGAGGAAAGCAAGAGAGCACAAATAAGAAAAATTATAGATTATTTTTAAAGATACAGCCAGAACCAGAATTTTGTACATCTGTGCATTAGCCAAGCATGAGTTATTTTACCACAGAACGTGTTCACAAAGAATAGACACCCCCACCTTTATACCAGATCACTTACGAGGAGCTCCTTCAGCCATTTCAATAGCAGTGATTCCCAGAGACCATAGATCACTCTGCAGGAAAAGAAACATTGCACATTGCAACTTGCAGCATTCAAGCTTTTTATTTGTGTGTTTGTTTTTCTTCTGGGGTTTTGGGCTTTTTTGGTTTTTACAGTTTCCCTAGGTTTCTCCTGGATCGGGTTGTTCTAGTTGGAGTGACATACATTCTGCTCCCTCCCATTCCCTACTGAGCTTTCAGGAAATGTGCTAATAGCCAAAAGCTTCCCATTTCCCATGCAACTCCAAACAGCTGATTCATCATTTAAGCAGTCAGCCCCAAAATGCAGACCTTCCGCACTCAAAAAACAAGAGCCAGAATATAGCAGGCACCGTTTAAATATATGTCTTAAATCTTTTAAACTGTTTTCATGAGGCAATGAGACACAGCAGCACCTCACCCCTCTGCTCCTGGCCAAAAAAATTCTTGGTTTTAATGCTTATTTCAGAGCAGTCATTGCTGAGCTTCTACACCAATGGAACAGAAATTATAGTCAGGCCTTTGGGTCTGCCTTTTTCTCTTATAAAGTCTCTAGCCACATGTTTTTGGGCACATGAAAGGAGGGCACAATCACACAGCCTGATTTACAACGCAGTGTATGTTCAGCTCGGTTAACTTCTAGTGGAGTTTCCTTTATAAGTTTATCTGGATGCCAAGGGCCAGGTTTTGATCATGGAAGGTAAACCCGAAACAGTACCAATGGCTGTTAAGAACTTCACAGGTTTCCACTTGATTAATCATGTGCATTATCTTACTAATTTTTGTGTCTAAATGTAGGCAAATAAGAAGCACGTGACGAAACCAACTTGCAGGGCTTCGCTAAAACTAACTTTTAAAGAGGAAGCTACAGAGGACAAACTTTCAAAGATTAAAAGCAATATACCATTACATCAATAGCAGTTCATATCTAGCCTGGCACTCTAATTAATTTTGACTTTATAAACAGAGCCGCCTTCTCAGTCCAGCTGCTCTGAACCGCTTTACGCAAGCCGAAAACTAGTTTGCGTCATAGTTTATGCAGGGATTTGACAACAAAACTGGTGGGAATTTAGGAGATTCACATTCCCGACTTGTTATTAAGTAAATGACTGAAAATTAGAAAAGTCTTCTAGGGGTAGAACTGCAGGTCTCGGGGACAACAGGAGAAACAACTGGGCTACAAAGAAATTTGGTTTGGAGTTTCAAAGAGTGAGAGGCAGGATGACAGCTGTATTTGTAAAGGGCCCCTCACGACAAGACAGACATTAAGGTGCTGGCGTGTGTCCAGAGAAGGGCAACAAAGCTGGTGAGGGGTCTGGAGAACAAGTCTTACAAGGAGCAGCTCAGGGTGCTGGGCATGTTCAGCCTGGAGAAAAGGAGGCTGAGGGGAGACCTCATCAGTCTCTACAACTACCTGAAAGGAGGTTGTGGCGATGTGGGGGTCAGTCTCTTCTCCTAAGTAACATCTGATAGGGCAAGAGGAAACGGCCTCAAGTTGCTCCAGGGGAGATTTAGATTAGATATCAGGAAAACTTTTTTACACTGAAAGGGTTATGAAGCATTGGAACAGGCTGCCCAGGGAAGTGGCAGAATTGTCATCCCTGGAGGTATTTAAGAGACAGGTACATGTAGTGCTTAATGATATGGTTTAGTGATGGTTTTTGTGAGTTTAGGTTGATGGTTGGACTCAGTGATCTGAAAGGTCCCTTCCAACCTAGACAATTCTATGATTCTTTATATGTGCGTATATATTTTTACTCATTTGTTGTAATCTCTTATCTTTTTAGTTTTTCCTTTTTCTTTTTTTTTTTTTAAATCAGAGCTGGAACAGCAAGAAGTTACAGAGTGGCTTCCTGCTACTTTGCTCATCATATCAGCTATAAATCTCTGTAGAAAAGACCGGCCCCATGCCACCTTCTGAGTCATAGTACTGTCTGCATAAGTGCTTCCAAAACCCTCCGCTGATCACTTTTAAACTACCATCAGCAGAATCTATCTGGAAAGCAGACATAAATGCACACAGATGAACTGTGATTATTACTGAAGGCAAAGAAACCTCAAGAATTAGGGGTGTATGTTCCTAATGCTTGTAGCTTCTGAAAAGTACACATTTGGAAAAGAAAATTGACTGGGGAGAGGGAATGAGGACAAGAGATTAATTTCTTGAGGTTTCAGTAGAAGATTTACATGGCATGAAAAATAAAATAAAATCCAAGAACATTCTTTGGTCATGACTGACACTCACACAACATGACCTCACTTTGCCAGTGCAGCATAGAATGTCTCAACACAGGAGAACTGCAGCATCTGAATCACTAGAAAATGGAAGTAATAACAGGTTCTTCTAATAAATATTTCTGAAGGCACAATTAGAATGAGAGGTTCAAAGTGGCAACCAAAAGAACTTGAATGAAGTGAGTAACCGGAAGGTCATTCAGAAGGTGGCTGCTCAAAGCCATCCCCGGAAAACTTCCTGCAGGACAAGTGCAGATAGACAAATGACAACACTACTGGCAACAGGCCAGAAGACAAAGAATAAGCTTTATATGTCTCTTTGGAAGAGCATCAGCATATTATGAAAGTTAGGAGGGGAACCTGAAAAAGTTCTTGACAGCTATTCTTGGGCTTCCGAGTACAAGGAAGTCATGGACATATTGGAGTGGTTGCAGGGAAGGGCCACCAAGATGTTTAAGAGATTGGAGCTGGGAGGCTCTGGGCTGAGAGAAATTGAACTGTTCAGCTTGGAGAAGGGAAGGCTCAAGGGGATCTCATACACACACAAAAATTCCTGATGGGAGGGGAGTAAAGAAGACCAAGCCAGACTTCTGAATAGTGCCCAGTGACAGGACAAGAGGCAACGTGTGCTGTTAGGGTCACAAACCAAAACACAAGAAATGCTGTGCCTTCTCACCTCAGCCGCTCTGTGAATGACCAGAAATCATTCTGGAATGGGAAACCTCTAGCAGTCACGTGCTCATAAGTGAGTGAAGTGATACTAATTATTGCAAATCAACTTAGGATTTGCAGCTGAGTATAGAGTAAAACAGCTCTATCACAGAGGAGAGCAGTAACTTCTCATATTAGTATTACACTACTTCAAGTATTCCTTCTAAGTTTTACTCTTCCTTTCTTTTCTATCCTGACCTGCAACATCCATAAATCAGTACCTTTTTTTTTTTTGCACAGAAGTTCATGAAAGTGTATTTCATCTATTAACAATTCACAAAAAAATATTCATAAGGAAAGTCCACTCTTAAAAAGAGCCACCAACCACATATTACAAATACTTCTATTTGTACAGTTATAATATTATTGTGGTTTAAAAGGAGGTAAGTTTGAACTTTTCAAATGCAGTACTAGAGCAGGATTTCAGCAATAACCTGCATGTTCTGCTACCTTTTGCAGAGTTGTAACACTTACTCTGTAATCATATGTAGAGTCTGGGTTCTCCTCACAAGCAATGACTTCAGGCGCCATCCAATACGGTGTGCCAATAAATGTGTTTCTTCTCCCAATAGTCCTATCCAGTTGAGCACTTACACCGAAATCCACTGAAAAGCCAGGCAGAGGTAAACAAATTAATAAAGAGTTGTATCCACGTGGCAGAGTATTTGCTTGGTTACTTTCATATTGTTTGGAGTACCAAGCCTTTGGGTTACCATGCCTATCAAATCTGAGCTCCTTCAATATATCTTGTCCAACAGTTGAAATTTAATGGCCTTTTTTGTTTCCTTTTTGACAGAAGGGTCAAATCAACAGCATGCTAAATCTGTCAGGCAGACTATAGCAGTCATTAATTGATCTAGGAAGACATTACAGAATAATTTATGCATGATCTAAACACTGCATTGAGTAGGATTCAAGATCTTTAACTAGTGTCTAACAGGTAAACTTGCATCTACGGACAAGGCAAATCTGAATGTGTCTAACATGGCCAACTGTGAAAGGGGAATGAACGATCATATCACTTCATTTTGAGATGTTTGGAATAACTCCTTCCCTACATTCAAACACTATGTTAGAACAAACTGGACAGTATACCAGTTTACTCTAATCTCAGACTCACTGTAATGAGAGAATCGTGTGGTGCTCTTTGTGCTGAAAGGGGTGTTACATTCATAAGGATTGTATAGCAAAATGGTTTTGTTCAGATATGAAGCGCCCACACAACCAATAATTACATGAATGTATTTTTCTTTGAACAAACCTCTAAGATACACTAATTGGATCCTCTGGGCATAGTACTTGAGTGCTACTCACAGGGAAGATAAAATAAAAGGGAAAAGAAAGAACCAAAAGGTGCACTTATGTTACCTCATTGCAGATCATCTGCAAACCACAATCATTTGTACTACTATAATTTAATGTGCCTGTTTAGCAAACCTTTTTCAACAATAAATTGGACCTGACCTTGGGAATCATCACGCTCTCTGTGCTTCTGATGGGAAGTGTGCACACTTACACTGGAGTAGAGTGGAACTGTACTGAGGACCTCTTGGGCTTCTAGCTTCTTTATTTTGAGACATATGAGCTAAATCTCTCTGGAAACAGCTCCTTTTTAAAATTATTTTTAATTGTTGTGCTTAGGAAATCTGTTACATCTTTATCCAGAGGTTTAACTTTCTTGTCAACCATGTGAAGAATGGTGGGACTTGTAATTACACAAGACCGTAAACATGCACAGACCCCCCCCATCTTGCCAGTTTTAAGAAGGAACAGTTGAAAACTAGTACATATCTTTTGGCGACTACAAGTAAAACCCTGCCTTCATTTAATACAACTGCAAAACTCCCTTTGATTTCAGTGAAGCCAGGATTTTACATAAGGTTAAACCATAATGAGATTTAAAGTACTTATTTTTACTCACTACAGCCAAACATCCTACCCCACATCCACAGGCCACGTTTATGATTTTTGTTCTCCAGCTCTACTGTGAATCCTTTCAATTAAAGAGAGAGGGAGCATAAAGATCATCCCCAAATAAGAGAAGTGCTCTCCTGGAGACTGCTCCTTTAATCCATTGCCATGTGTTCTCTGTAATGTCTTCCCAGAACATCAAAGACATCCCTTCCTCCAGAGAGATATGTACGGGAGTTTAGTCTTAGGAAGTCAGAAGTTGTCAACACTGACATGTCACAGCTAGAAAAGGAAATGAGTAAACTCTCCGACATTTTTGAGAGATGACTATTAGTAAGAGCTACTTTCCAATGAGAGACCTTACACAAGTGTAATTTCACCTATTGTCAGATTTATGAAAATCTCTAAGATCGCTTCCCTTAGAGAAATGGATTAGCATAATTTATTCCCCCAACTTTTTTATTTTAGAAGTCTTTGTGTGCCAGGATCTGCTGTGAAGGCCCAATGATGCTGTGACTTACAAGACAGGTTCTGTGTTTGACTGCCCACAAGTAGCTGCATTCCCCATAGGCTGTGACAACCCTGCAGAACATGTCACATTTTCGTCTCTTTCTACGTGACACCTTATAAACACAAGCATTAATGCTACTTGACATCTTTGTTGCTCTTAGGTTACTGAAGGTTCTTTCTGAGACAAGATGGAAATCTTAAATTTTTATGAACAGGTTTCTCGCACATATTTAAGGAAACTTACCCAGTTTTACTTCTGCATTTTCTGTGAGAAGAACATTCTGTCCTTTAATATCTCGATGGATGACATGGTGAGCATGAAGATGTGCCAAGCCCTAAAAGAAAACCAGACTTCCTTTATTCTTTCTTCCTATCATTATCATGAGCGTGGGCATCGGCGCCTTTTCACCCTTCTACTCTTCTCAGACTTTGTTCATAGGGAAAGTCCCCTAGATGTTATTAGCAACATAAAGATCCCAGTTTTGGGACAGAGAGAGGACAACAACTGCAAGTTTGATTGTCTTCTTTACCCACAGGCCTGACAACAGCAGAGCATCTCAGAAGTGTGAAAAGAACAAAGCAGCAGTATTTTAAACTTCTGTCTCAGAATCAAGGGATGCCTCCTTACACTGTGTGTAAAAGAGGGAAAGAGCAATGCACAATGCTCTGTACAAGGACCAGAGACAGAGGCTCGCTGGCCACAGTAGCTTAAATTCTGCATTCAGCAAAACCGTGTTCAATGGTAAATGGACCACAGAAAGTTCAAAAAAAAAAAATCACATCAGACCTCTTTTTGAACGCACCAAATATTTTTTTCATTCAGCTATTATTTGCAATATTTTGTCTTCTCCTTCATTCCAAAATTGTCCATGTATACTAGCACAGATATAAAGGAACACACTGAAATAAATCTCGTTTTACACCAGCATACTGTTATGGTTTTCAGTTGCATGAGCATAAACCAATTATTTTAACATCAATTGCTTTAAAAAAGATATTATAGCCACCAAATGAAGAGCAACCTGACCAGACCATTAAGATTATTTTTTTTTTTTTTTGCAGAGGAGCTCTCCCCACACTCTTCAGCTATGGTTATTACAATCTCCAGTCTAATGCCAAACCCTCCTAAGATGGCCCATGATCTCTACTGAGCATGCTTCTCAATTCCTCTGCTCCAGAAGCAAAGATTTACCCCTCTTCAAGCATTACTTTGGCACGCCATTTGAATTCTAGCTCCCAGAATACACATTTATCTTACCATTATTTAAAAAAGGAAGCGAAACTCTATTACAAGGAAGATGGATCAGTAACTCTGTAATGGGTTTTGAATTTAGAATGACAGGTTCCAACGTTTGGGTTTGTTTTATCCTCTGTACTTTCCAGGAACAACAACAAAAAAAAAAGGTAAAAAAAAAATCCCTAAGCCTGCATAGAATGAAATATAGCCCCAAGAATTGGCTTGGGGAACATTGCCCCAGCAGGGCCATCTTTAAGATTTTGGAACGCTGTTTAGTCAACATTGCTTCTAATAGTGTGGAAGAGAGGTCCCTGAGTGTGTGCAGGTAAAGGAATTATGAACAGAAAGATCTTACACAGCATGAACAGCTGGAGCAATGAGCAGTAAGGTCTCCTGATGTGGAGGACAGACTTACTGAAAGCAGAAAATTTATTTACCTTTCTAGATGCCTAGAATCTGAACTTTCAGAAGATGGCTATTTGCCATAGGAAACAGGAATTTTCTGGTTTTCATACATAAATGGGAATAACTATAATAATATGGGATGTCAAGCAGCCATCACACTGGCTCTTTGGGCTCTTCTGAACTCAAGGACCACAGCCCATGAGCCTTATAGATCAAAACCTTTAAACAATAATGACATTAGTGACCTAAGTTAGCAACCAAAGGCTTGGAAAGGCCTTTTTGTTGCAAATGACTAGCAGAGCTCTGTTGGCACGACTCACCCGGAGAACCTCTCTGCAGATGTATGCAATCCAGTCTTCCTTGAAACAGTTCCCTTTTGTCTTCTTTACCAGGTCAGTGACAGAGCCCGCACCACAGTACTCCATCACCAACTGCAGGAAGACAAACGCAAGACACCTTTACCGCAGCTCTGACAGGCTGCCAGCAGAGATACCACGTGCAAACACCCACTCCACCACAATCAAGGTGTGGCAAACTACACACAGCCTTCCCGGATGCCAACTGATATAAAATCTCATTTCCTGAATCACACACATTGCTGAAGAAATAAAAAACCTCGGTAGTGCTCCTCTCCTATTGCAGGTTATGGGTACTTTTTTTTTTTTTTTTAAGAAACTACAGAATTAGAAAACCAAGAGCTTAATAACACTGAAAAACATGGGATTTTCTTCAAAATTTGAAATTTCTCATTTTGCTGCAGAGCTTCAAAATCTTACAGCTAAAAAATTTGGAGGATTCATTTTTTTTCCTTTAGTGCCAAGTCTTCTGTTCACTTTTTTATTTTCCAACTGAAAAAAGGAGACGAAAGCAACAAGAAAAAGGAAAGGATGGGAAGAAAAAAAGCTGTCTTTCAATTTCATTTAAAAAACTAAATTACAGAAACCTTTAATTTGGAAAAAAGAAAAGCTTGAACAACAAATCAGAATGACAGCACCAGTCACAAGTATCATAACATACTTTATGCCCATTCTCAAAGGAAATCATAGGGGATGGAAGACGTGTAGGGAGGAACAATTTTTCTCTTTTATATGTTATTCTTCAGAACAATGACTTCAGAGCTGCACTAAGACAGAGTCCAAGCCAAGCATACTGGAGCTCTAAAGAAAGGAGCTGTAAATCTCATAAACAGAAATTACACTAAATACTTACCCAGAGCTGATCATCTTGGCCTGCAGGACTTTTCTTTACAAATGCACCATAATATGTAGCAATATTCCGGTGATGGGAGTACTTTTTAAGCATATTTATCTCCAGCTTGATTTCCTCCTCTTCATTCTGTAGCAAAAGAGAGCAGAAGGCTCCTTAGGTGACCAGAGATCACTGAGCTCCAGGGCTGCCGGGCAACCTCTGTCTTTGGAGGCTTTCAACACCCAGCTGGACCCAGCCCTAAACAGCCATAGTTGGACCAGAGACCTCCTGAGGCTCCTTCCAACCAGAGTTATCCTGTGATTATGAGATTGCAACTGAAGGACAGGCTCTTAACAACTGAATCACCCTGGATCCATCGGCCTAAAACAATGAATTGCTAGGGTTTGAGCTAAAGAATCAAAAATGTCCCGATTTGGGAACAACAATTTCATATTGTCTCCTCAGGGGGCTTAGACAGGACCTATTACTCCTCTGTTTGTGGTTTCTGTATGCAGTAATTTAGCCATGGAGAAATTAATCAGATTCAAACACAAATAAAAATATTCCTAACACTCCATTACTTAAATATGTGGAAAAGCATTTAGTGCACACATCAGCCAATTTGTCTTCCCAGTCCTGTGGAGGGTCTTGCTGGGAGGAAATCAAAGCCAAGAAGGAGGCAACTTGCCACAAATCAACCTCCAGAGTCAGCTCAGAGTTAGGATCTGCTCCTTCCTTCCAGCTGTAAGGCTACCCCACCTGCACCATGGAGTATTTTTCCCCCCTCCTAACATCATACCATCAGTAAAGTCTCCGGTATGCTGGGGGCTAGACATCTAGACCCCTAGACATTTCCTTCCAGGCACCAGCTAGTTCTGTTTTCCCACTGTCTTTATTTCAGTCTCTTCAGGGCCGACAATCTCTTCTGCCCCATACAGCACCGTATAAGACAACTAATGGAAATAACAAGTTTTAATAATTACATTAGAAGGAAATGTCCTTTTTCAGAGAGAACTGCCTGATCTGAAGAGGTTCTCTCAGAGCTTGCCTGTTTGCTGTGTTTCCACCAAGAGAAATGGTGCACAATACCCAGAGAAACACATGTGGATTTTGCTGTCTCATGTGCTTTAATAGGAAACAAGTGGTGCTGCAAGGTATCCCTTGTATCAGTTAAAATGAGTATGACAAAGCTGAAAATTAATTTACCTTGCTGCAAAACATCCCAGTCAGCACTAACTAGCTGAAGGG
>KZ506606.1:30621-47618 GCA_002844005.1 Limosa lapponica baueri
TTTTTTTTTTGCACTTTTCCGCTATTTTCCAGTAGCTTTGCCATCAAAGCATTCCTTTAACCATCACAACAGACTGCTTACAAAACCAGCTGCGTTGTCCTTTCTACCTGTAGCAAAACATTAAAGCCTGACAGGCTTAAGCCAAATTCCCTGAAGCATATGCATATGATGCGTCTTATTAAACCCAACCACATAAAAATTATTCCCAACAGAACGGAAGGGACCAGTAAGTTTTCCCCAGTAACATCAATCCACAGGAGACACATTACCAGACCAAAGCCTAATTGTCTTAAGCTTTAGGAAATGGGAAATGTAAAAGAACTCTACTTCAAGCAAAATGAGCTATTTCGGGTTTCAGAACAGCCCCTTTGTTGAACACCGGCTCTCAAGCTGCACACATAACACCAGATAGTTCATTTATCTTCTGTTTGCAATTAAGGAGAAAGGAGGATCCTTAATCCTCAGCTGGATATAGCCCTGGATGTTGTATGACTTAAGCAAGGGTAAGGAGGAGCCCAGTGCAGCATCTGGCGTCTCCAAGAGAAATCAGAGCAGGCTCCCAGACAGCATGCAAAAATCCTCCATGAGCAAGGTCCTTTTTCTCTCTGTACGTGGCCAGGGCACAATCAAAGAGAGCTGGGAGCTTGTGCTGATGCTTTCAAGGCTCTACTCCCTTTGGGACTCCAAACAGTGCATGTGAAAGGGTGGAAACAGTCAGGTGAGGAGAAGGCAGCAGAGACTGAGATGGGAACAGCCAACCTGGACCTGACCACAAGGGTCCTGTCACTGATATGAGTTTCTGGTAAGATCTTTAGGGAAGAACAGCAGAAAGTGGGACAAACAGGACTCCTTTCCTCCCTCTGCTGTCCCTCCTGCATCCTGCCCACTCCTTCTGCTAGGGCAACCAAACGTGGAGGGGCAACATTAACCTTTGGTGAAGGCCTTCACCAAATTACTTAAGGTCTCTTCAGATCTCAAGGTTTTGGGGTTTGCCTATCTGCATGAACTTTGCACTGGTGGATCCCAACTGAAAAGCTTCTCTGCTATTCCCTCAGCACCAGCCTGCAGCTTTCACAAAGTTCCCCTTGGGGAGCCAGCAGATCTCAACCACTTCCTCAGAGCTTTTGCCTCTTTTTCAGCTCTTCTTCCTTTGCCCAATTAATTTACTGTATGTTGGAACCGTGCTGGCACAGCTCTTATCCGAGTACTTTCTATTCCTCTGCAATCTTACCTCCATGTTTTTAAAACAAAGAGAAGCGTGTGCCTGTTCGTGCATACAGCTGGAGTACCAGGTAGGTTCTTCCACACCCACTGGCAAGAGCGAAGAGTAGCTGCACATGTGTAATGCTCCTTTCCCATTGCCAGCAAGATGATCCAATTCCTGCTTTATCTCGTGTCCTTATCCATTTATCCAGAAGGCTGGAACCTGCTCCCTCCCTGCACCTGCCTCTTCTTCCCTTGTCCCCAGAGGCAGGTATCTCTGCTCGCTCACTGCTCTACGCTGCTCAGGTAAAGGGCTATCCAGGACAGCAGTTGGGCACTTCACAGACAAAAAGTACTCTGTCTTCCTAGTGCTTGAGTGAGCTTTGGAGAAGTCACTCTATGGACAAACCAAGGCACAAGGGTAAATGTGAGTGATTCTGTCCCGTGGGCCACGTCTGAGGCCCAACCAGAAACTGAACCTGGACTTGCTAAGTCTCAGCGCTATGTACATCCTGCGAGCAGGGTGACTGGGGACAAAAGTACCCTCAACTTTTCAGTGCATGCACGTCCTCAGGATTTCCACTTTCCACCACCCCTCTTGTCAGTGTTACCATCAGCCACATCTCCCAGGGGTCTAGAAACCCGCTCATAAATCATGCTGCTTAAGAAAAGGAAACAAGCTCGCAGATGTGCAGGTGCAAAAAGCTGTTTGCTTTCACAAACCAATGCGGTTCTGGGCACAGATGGCTGCATGCACAAAGATGACAGGTTCATGATCAAAGGCTATTTTTGAAGATGTAGGCCTATCTGCAATGACATTAGGAAGCAAAGAACTAGAAAGCACATGCCTCTGACCTCAAAGGAAACGAGATCATCAGCTGATAAATACTCCACCAAGAGACCCCCTTAGTACTGGGGCAGTCCTAATGAAGTTCCTCATTTAAATGCTGTTTTGCTATCTGGAAAGCCTGAAAGCAAGGGCAGACAGAGAATGACCTGCTGCAGAAGAGCTCTTTGATCACCTGCACCGACAGCTGAAGAGAAGAGCAGCAAGAATCCCACCTCCCCGCAAGCCCTCTGCTTGTTTGGCACCAGCAGATAACAGGAAGCAGAGCCTGCGTGGAGAGGCACACGAGCACGTTGCCATCAACCATTTCAAAGGGCTCCCCCTGCTCCCCCCGTAACACGGCACAGCAGCACTTCCTGACAGATGTCCAGAGGATCCTGCAGTGACCACAGCATCCTGCTGCCGCTCCGAAGAAACCGGCTCGTGACAGCGAAGGGCAGATTTGCTCAGCTCTTGCCCTGCCCCAGATCTTAGAGCCGAACAATCACAGCTGGAGCTGGTCAGGGAATTTCTGATGAAATTATTTCTTGCCAGAAAAAAAAAAAATAAAAAAGTGGATTTGGTGGAACAGAATCTTTTGGTGGAAATGTACTGGTTATGATAACTTGTTAGCTGAAGGACTTCTTAGGTTGGATCTTCTAGTGATGAGAACGTGATGCTGGGAGAGAGAAACCCACTGAAGAATATCCAAGTAGCAAGGAAGTAGCTCAGACCCCTAGGATACGAGATATCCGGGTTCAATCCTATCCTCCCCCAAGTCAAACAACACTGACCTATTACTGACCAGGTTAGTGACCAAACCACTACCAACCTACAATGGCACAGGGCTCTGTCAAACTCAGTCACTGGAATTGCCCCAGTTTGAAGGAGAGAGGTCTTTCTTGAACCAGGGAGTCCTCTTAGCAGGTACACAAATTACAAGGCTAATCCAGGCATTCAGCTTTTCTCCACTTCTGATTTTTTTTTTTTTTTGGAGACAGGTGAAGGGGAAAAGACTGCATTTGTCTTGATTTTATTTTTTTTAATCTTCCTGTTTTCTACCACATGAAATTTTCACTCACTAAGAAAACTGTTCCTGTGCAGTGCTAATCAGATCATATAACCACCCAAAGATGAAAATGGCCACAGGGGCTAGGAGCCTCCTGTCTCACTCAAGCAGGTTACTATGACAGCTTCCATTTCTCACAAGCCAAACTCCATGTGAGATGTTGCTCTCAGGTGCAATTTATAGGCAGGACATTGGAGACGAAGATTTCAATATTTTAAAGATTTTATTTAATGCCTCAAGCTAGCTTTTCAAGACCAAAGGATCAGAAAATAACTTAAACCTGAGCAGACTAACAATGCAAAAGAAATACTGAGTCCTTGACAGGCTCTGAATTTATGACACTGAGATTCTGGAGACTGAAAGGATTTCTACATTACAGTTAGGACCCATAACTGCTGTTAGAGGCTTCAGTAACCAAATGTTGTGAAGCAGAGAAAAGCTTTGCTATTTTACAGGAGAACTGAGCTTCAGAGATGCCCTGGACATGTACAGCATCAGCCTCAGCCGTACCCACGCCCCTTACCTACTGCAACTGCAGAGCAGGAGTGCATTGGCTTCAACCACCCCACCTACTCTGAGCTACTTGAGACCAGCAGCAAGGTCCCTGGCCAGATGGATCAGCTCAGGAGGCCAGCAGTAACCCCATTCCTTGCAGCCATGTGGCTCTGGGAATTTGCACCGAGGTGTCTGAAGGGCTGGGTTCCTCAGGTGCCAACCCCACCCTGCCCCTGCACACTGCCGAGCTGTCAGATGTGGCGTGGTGGCTGAGAGGGCAACCCCAGCTGCAGGAGGAACCGCAGCTACTGGCAGCACCCACCTGAATCACTCCTGCTCTGGCATCCCAATATCTCACAGAGGCACTGCTGAGGGCCTGGAGCAGACCAGGGATAAAGCAGAGGACTACACCCAGGTCTGCCCGCTTGTGCCCTGGCAGCAGGAACACTGCCAACCCCACATTCAGAAAGTGGAAATAACAGCAGAAAGCCCTGTGCTCACCCTGCACCAGGGTCAGAAAGCCAAAATACTCAAGTACAGCTGAAATGGATTTGTTGTTCAGGGTTTAGTGGGGGAAGAGCATTGGGGAAACCCCTCCAGGTGGCTGCACCGAGGTGTTCATCACTCAACTCCCAAACTGCCACAACTGCTTTCACATTAAGTGACTCAACATGAAAACAACGTGATATATTGTCACTGCTCCTCAAGCAATGGGACACGTTCCCCAGTATGATGCTGCCTCTCTAGCCTGCAAGAAAGGAGCAAATCAGACCTAAACAGCTGGATTTTGTTCCCAGAATCATGCAAGTCTATCAACCTGAGTTTCTGAAGCTGGACCTCAAGGCTGTCCTCCACGTAAATTTTGTTTCCAAGCAAGCAGGAATAACTGGATGCTACAGTTTGTTGCTTACATACAAAGGAGACCACGTTATGTATAGCAAGGGGAAGGAAATCTTTCCAAGGTTCCCTTCCTGCAGTTCTTGCTTCAATTGTTTCATCAAGGAAGGGACTGTCACTGGTGTTAACACGAGGGCCTACAAGTGACATCTTTGGCCAGCCCTCACCCACTGTTGTCTGACCCAGCAAAACATGAAAGCGGTCCATACAGAAGCCCTGGATCACTTCTGACTCCCTGTCAGCTCCTCTGTCAAAGCATGGAGATGCTCTGATCTCAGGGATCTGCCTGCGACACAAACCCAACACCCTCTCGCTTCCAAAATCCAACAGCTTCATGTTTGGTGACTACTATTTTTTAAAGCCAAAGCACCTGATGATATATGTACCTATACAGCTAAAAGCAAAAATCCCACCAATCTAATGTACCACTCATTTAAAAATTCACCCTCCTCTATGCACAGAGAGGAGCAAAATTGGCAATTCAATTACGCATGCATATTTTACAAGGTAGCAGCCACAGGCAAACCAGCCCTTAGATATTCTTTGTAAAAGCATTACAGTAGTTCCAAAAGCATTACTAAGTTCAAAATCCAATGTGCAATTCAGCCCACTTGCTGCTCAGGGCTGGATTCCTACACCATCAGCAGAGAGAATCAGCAGGTCCTGGACCTGCTCTACGTGACAAGGCCCATGGAGACACCAACTTGTTCTGCTGTCTTCCAAGACAATCAAAAGACGTACTAAAACGCAGGCAAGACTTGCTTGTGCTTGCCCAGAACATCACATGTAGATGTACCATGGGCAGACTTGGCCCAGAGGACTTGGCCCTGTTTTTTTATTTCAGGTGATAAATCCTCCTTAGTATCACAAGAGGACTAACTCTATCTTGGAGTTTTGTACTCCATATCTACACTGCCGGAGTGACAGAATGGGGAGCTGGTCTTCAGTGAGATAAGGTGCATCCTACCCAACCACAGACTTCCAGTTAACTCACAAAGAGGAATCAGGGAGTCTCCCCAGCCTTTCTGGGGCTCAGGCTAATACGGTCTCATGGAGGCAAGCTTCTTCGCTACTGGCTGCACTCTTAAAAGGAGAAACATAAATCAATACCTAGCAACTTTTTTGACACCCTGTTCCAGCACTGACACCACTTTATAAATGTGAGCAGGGACAGTGCCAATTAAACCATCTCCTCCTCTCATCTGTCAAATAACAATAAGAAAGCGCTACATTTGCATTTCTAACATGTTCCTGCTTGCTAGCTGTCAGGGTAGCTGCTCTGAGGAATGGATGGCATGTGAGGGGAGAGGATGTGATGAAACACAGCAGGGGCAGCACAGAGCTACAGGAAATCTTTTACTCTCTATCTCTGGAAACAGATAATCAACTAGAAATAAGCAGGAAGAGAGTTTGCCTCTTTGTTAATATAGACCGTCAAAATACATGGCAATACATTCCTTTATTGCCTTGTCACCATTGGTCAGTTACAATTGAAAAATCTGGTTGTATTAACACCTCTCAGTACTTTATAAAGCACAAACCAGTGCTCAGCAACCATATTTTATACCACTGGATCGTCTTTTACAAGCTATCCACCTTCTCATGATGTGATTATTTATTTTTCCTTGGAGCTTGATAACAACTTTTTCATTTTTGGTTTTGCACTCACCTCAGTAACATTCATCACTTTGATCGCTGCTAGCTGCCCGGTCTTAACATGGCGACCCTGTTAAAATAACAACAGGCTGTAAGTAAAACATGTATGCAAACTACATATACACTAACAAATTAGGCATAAAACAAGTGGGCTTGAGTTTGGTGCTGGGAGAGCTCTGCTGGCGGAGCAGAGTTCAGGGGTCTCCATCCAACTCCTGCTCAGTAGGTGGTGTCACCCCTCAAGCCTCCTCTGCCAGGAAACCTCAGAGGAGGCCCAGGGTCACCAACCAGAACCACCTTTTTGTCCTGCAATCCAGGGCTGACACGTGCCGGGGAAGCAAGGCGCTGGGTAGCTGTCACTGTCCCCACCCCACAGCTTCTGGCTCACCTCAGGGTAAAGAGAAACCCCTGGGTTTCAGTACATCAATCTGGCAACCTGTATGTGGCTGCCAAGAAACTAAAGCTGTAGGTACTTCCTTGCTCTTTACTGTGAAATGCTCAGTTTTTAAAATTCTTACTGCAGCTGAGTTAACTATATCTCAGCTACCTCCCAAAAAGCCTGCAGAGACTTTGTATTTAAAATGTCATTTTCTGTGGTGGGGGGGGAGGAACTCTCCCAGGGCTTTGACTGCGTGTGTGCCTACATACGTACACACGCTTCACCAGTGAAATGCCCACAGCCCACCATCATTATTACGCGATGAATAACTGGTAGTTTTAGACTAGGTAAGTGACTAGTTTTTGAAAACGAAGCTAGGAAAAGGGAGGTAATAGGCAACAAAGCTATTAAAAGAGCAAACTTGATACTGAGACTGATAAAATGTGGTTCACAAGAATGTATATTAGAAACGCAAACAGGAATCTCGCTGTAAATTGCACAGTTTCTTGGCTTGGTTAGATCAAGTTGCTCAACAGATGCTGTAGATGCAGTGTTTTGCCACGACAGCCAACACTAATCTCATACTGGAGGTTAGTATCAAAAGATTTGTATGAGCAGTGCATATGACAGGCTACATGTCTTAACTCCTCACTTCCACCAAATGTTCAGGAACGGGTTTAAAGCTTTGAGGCTGCAATTTTGTTCCTGAAACAGTAGTGCCTGCAAAGCTGTATATTGAGATAACTAACTGACATCAGTTAAGGAAGCCATAGGAAATCAGGAAATCAAATATGAAATGCTGCAGTTTGCAGACAAAATGATTTGCAGGTGCAATTTACACCTGCAAAATTAAAAGCTGGGTTGAAAAGCCAGGTCCTATCTGCACAAAACTTCATATGAGTGCTATTTCTAAGACTAAGCAATTCTGCATCAAAGAAAAATGATTCGTTGCTCTCAGTCGATATGTCACAGTCATGTTTTCTTTTACAGAAAACAAATCCTGCTGAGTTTCTGTATATTTATAAGTGTCCTCTTTCCATGGGAGCACTCCCGGGACTGCAAAGCTTGTTCTCATAAACTAGAATGATAGGATTTATATATTATCACAGACCTCAGGCGGAAAACAAAGGGAACACACCCTCACCAGGCCCACAACACACGCCCCACGGTGGCCGAGCACAGCTGGGCAGTGCTAGCCCCAGAGATGCCGGAGTTTGGTCAGCATCCATCCCAGCTGACGTCAATCCTGGTCAGCAAGCTTCCTCTGCACAGCCACGGCTCCTTTGTTAGAGGCCATTGTTTGCAAATGTTTCCAGGCATTGAATGTCTTGGCAATATATAGAGAGAGGGCCTTCCACAAAACACAGTCATACTAGACACGCTGGCACCCTGACTTAACTTCAGAGTTTGTCTGGAGTCAAGCATGCTGATAATTCCATGTCTCCGGCCACCACACATATCAGGCAGACCACTGAAATGATGAGTCCCTCATGGGTTGCTCTACATTCTGCAAAGAATCAACACCGATTTTCCTATTTACTATGAAGCATGGAGATGTGCTTCTTTACTGAAAGAATAAATCTATCAATACTAGGCTAGCATTGCGCTTGATATTGAATATTCGTAAGAATAAGGAAGGGGGAAAGGCTTGGCATTCAATTTTAATCTCAAAGCATGATATCTGGTCAACTTGTCCCTCTGTATAACTGACATCTGTTATTTTGCAGCCACAGGTACTTCCACTGCATACAAACCTGCTGCTCTCACTCACTTTCACCACTATAAATGAGAATACTAAATCCTCCCCTCGCCCCAGTTTGTAAAATTAACATTTAAGGGAAAGAAAACAGCAAGTCATTTTGTTTTGTGGGTCGTGATTCACCTTTGCACAACAAATGTGTCCCTGATAACTGAGATGCACAACTCCAAACCCTTCTCAAGGGGTCGAAAGGATAGGATTAGTAAAAACTCATTCCTGTTGGATTGTTCTACTTCTCAACTCACAAGAATTTATTTTCAACAAATGATATCACACCTCTTTCAAAAGAGTCTTCCACATGTCTTGGTTGCATTAAGCTGAAGAACCTCATCTTCCCCCACCAGCCCAAGTTTGTGCAGGGTAATGCAGAAGGCTGCAGGTTAATCTCATGAAAAGATGTAAACATATCTATAGATTTACACTTCCTTTCATCAGTTATCTAAAAGGGATGAATTAGTTTAAAAGTGTGTATAAAAAAAAAAGTTTCTTGGAGAGTGTAGCTAAATACATATCTACAGCTATGTATCTGCATTAAAACATTTTCGTCATGAGATACTAATTTTACTGCCATCTTGGCAGATTTATTTTTGATTACAGTTGTACACTTTCCCCAAAGTAAAGAGTTTATCATTATCATAGAGCAATACATCTCAAAAGTCTCTGTACCTGCTAATGTATGCAACAAACAACGTGGCAGACTTACACAGCACACACCATCGTTTCTCCTTACCTCTGACATCATCCAACATATACAAATAAAACCTTTTCTTTAAATATTGCCAAAGGAAAAGGTTCCGTCAGTGGAGACAAAATAATCAGAGAACCCTGGAGACATTCTAAATTTTATTCCTTCTCCTCCCCAGAACTTCACTGTCTATTCAGCTAGTTATGAGACGAGGGGCTGAAGCAAAGCCACCCAATGCCTCACCCAAACCCCAGCAGTCCCTGTAAGCAGTGGTTGCACCCTATTGAACTCAGCACCACCACCCAAAAGTGAGTGTGCTATTGCAAGACTCCACGCTAAGAGGGCTGAAGCTTTCAGAGGACGTGTTCATGTGGAGAAGAACCATTAATGCCTGTGCAGCTCATCTGAGCAGGGTAATGCACTCCACATCACACTTGCTTTAACACACAGACTATGACTGTGCTGGCAATCAGACCAAAAATCTCCTTTATTTGGTTTTTCAAACTGTTTCGAGTTCATTTTCTTTGACATCTCTAAAAGCAGTAAACATCCTGAACCCAGCCCTGGGGTTCTTGTTAACGTACCAAGACTAGTGCCTAAGTAAGAAAAGGTTTCAGGGCCTGGCCCCTTATTTTTTCATTTATCAATAAATCTCAGAGGTTAGCCAGAGTTCATGGGAACTCACACATTGCTACTTTTGCTGAAGCCACAAGGTTCAGCATGTTTGAATTGTTTTGAGAAAGGTGGTGTTTTGATTTTTGTTTAAAGCTCCAAGGAATAACTGGCTGGTTTAACTGTTTCCCAACCAAATGAGATCAACAGATGCACTTACTTCCAGTGACGTGGCATGGAGAAGTTCATCCTTTTTGATTTAATCCAAAACGGGAGGAAGAACAAGAGGCATCGCCCTCCCAGCCCCCTGCACAATCTACCACTGCCCATCCTCTCCAGGTCATTAAAGGGAATCAGCCTGTTGTGATTCAAGATCCATCATTGCACATTTCCTCAGAAGCCAGGCAAAGGGCAGGAATGGTCTGTGGGGCTCTTTCCCTAATAAAAGGTTTCATCTTTCACCCAAATGCTCAGTTTAGGAGCGGGTTTCAACTCTGGAGAATGCAGCCAAAACATCCAACAACCATCTGCAAGTCATCCATATTGCCACCCAAGAATATATAGCATTAAACACCATCAAATTCATACAGAGCTTAGACATGAACAATTCTGAAGCACAATGACTTCCTAAAATTTAAGTTCCTGCCTACATTTTGGTGAGGTATCCAAGCTGGAAGAAATTCTCCCATTAGCTTTGAGTCCAGCTAAATTCCTTGTCTCCTCCAGAAAATATTTCCGCATAAAGTCTGCTGCAGTTGCCAGTTAGTCACTGCAGTAACATTCAGCAAACCTGGAGCCAACATACACATTTTTCAAATCTGCATACTGCTCATTGCAGCCACATTTTTGGAAGATGCTTTATGCCAAAGATCTGGTTCTGATGAGCTCCAGCCATGCGTTATCTCTGCAAGGAGATATATGTGGAATAGGACAGATCACTCAATGTTATTTCTATTGGACATGTATTTATCTTTTTAGCTCAATTAGATAAAGGAACCACTTATCTATGCCCTCTACTCAGGGTCAAGACATGTATTTTTCTATTTACATCAAACAAGAGTATCAGCATTAGCGGTCAAGCTATTAGCTGATAAAGAGGCTTTACATGAGTTAAGTATATTTACAAAAAGATGCATTCAGTCACATACAACACCTTTTCCTGTTAGGTCCAAACAAAAGTTTGGGGCAGTCCCTGGCTGGGCCACGATTACAACCAGAGACCCAAGGTCCCAGTGACATACAGTGAGATGGTAAGGCTGTGGGTCACAGGCAGAGAGCTTGCTTTGCCAGCTCCACTCCCGGATCCTGCACAGCCTGCTCTTCCTAGGGGGAGGCAAACAGCTCCCATCACCTTCTCTCCCAGATCCGACAGATTTGAAGTGGATGATTGCAAGCCCAGCTGTCCTGTTACAGTGCTGCGCACCATGCCAAGGCAGTCCACGACAGACCCATCACACGCTTCCTTTTTGGCAACAGGCGCTCATTAACGTCCACATGTTTCTGGGTCTGTCTGTTGTAGCTGTCCCCATTTAACCGCAGCAGGAAAGGGGGTGTGTGGAGGGCAGGGACCGCCTGCTGCAGCACACCAAGCTGGTGGGTTTGACTACGCAGAAGTCCCCATCTGCATCCATGTCCTGTCTGCAACCAGAAGCACAACTTCACTTTTCTCTCCCTTAAAAAACAGTGGTTTTGGCAAGGCACTTATGTGCAAGGATACCTCCCAGAAGCCTCGGACACTTGCCAGTTTGCACCTTTGTGTCCACGCAGAGGGCAATTTCCCATGGAACACACTCACCATTGCTCACATGTGCAGCACACGTAGGCTGTGCATGGACATGAAGAGCTCACAGTACCTACCCAAGGCTGTGGGACTCCAGGGTGACCCTGCACTGTGCTGCCTGCTGGTCTAACCCAGGAACCTGGCAGATACCATGGAAACTTAACTCTGGGGACCTCCTCTGGGTACTGAAGTTTGTACTTGAAAGCAAGATCTGGCTGTTGGAGGTGGATGACTCTCAGTCAGAGGACTTTCTCATCCACAGACATTCATTTATTATGGGATAACCAACACAAGCTGTGGCCACCTGCCCTTTGGGAGCAGGGTGAAGGCACAGCTGTTTCGCTGCAAGCTCTTACCGAAAGTCAACTTCAGCAAGCAGGTTTCCTGTTCAAAACCCACTTATGAACTTTGAAGTTTGAGCCCATCTCGGGTAAATCAGTGTGTAGCCCTGCGGTTGCTGGTAGACTGCCAGCTCAGCCTTCTGTGCCCTGAAGGATGGGACCCCACCCTTTTGCCCCTCTCCTTTCCACCCCTTCCATCCTGGTAACACAAGGAAAGCCTTTAAGAGACCATGCATCAAATGAACAATGCTCTGCATAGGGATACAGGAAACCCTATGTCCTATTCCACGTGACCTTAACAAAGTCACAATCCTTCTGTTTCCCTTTCCACCTACATAGGGCTTTTCTACTTCGACCAGCTCTTTAGAAGAGATGAGCAACGTTTCCTATAGCCAGCCTGGAAAAAATAGCTTTGCCTGCTCACACTGCCAGCAGGCTGTGACAGCAGGCTCACACTACCTCCCATGCATCTGCAGTGCGCTCCCATAGCACACCGGTGGGTCAGCATGGCAGTGAGGAGGACCCCAAGAACATAAAACCAGCAGATATGCTGCAGTTTAAACATAGCCACTATTTTACAGCATATGGCTGTTGACAACAGACATCCTGCTGTCCCTTGTGGTCTTGACTATTGTAAAGAAGTGGACAGGGTTTGTACATCTGGGGCTGTAGCACTTTGGTGAGAAGAAGTGTCACCCGAGAAGACAGTTTATAGGGGAGCTCTACCAGGAAGACCAGTCTGTGACCCTTGTCTCAGCAACTGGTACTACCTGAGACAACCCACTGTAGTCGTGGTTGGAGCTCTTCAGCTAAAAATACAGTAGTAATGCAAAATTTGAAACCGGAGAGGAATAAATTCCAAGGAAGAAGTTATTAAGAGTTTGGAAGTTCATAGCTTGTTTCTGTTAGTTAATGGTCTGAGGCAGAGCCCAGGGTCAGTCGTGCACTGAATACTAGCAATGAATTTCAGAAATGATCCATTTCATTGTAAACTATAACATGTAATACACATCAATTCTTATAGTTTCTTAAAAAAACAAACACAAAAGCCCAACCCACCACAATACACATCAGCCTTGGGCAGATAATTACCAGTTTCAGAAAGTTGCAGGTTTGGTTTTTTTTTTTTTAAACCCCCTGAAAAGAGTTCAGGACACCAGCCAGGTAGGAATGAGGCTATAATTTTGATTAGAGCTTTATCCTTTTAATCATGCCACTCAGGCTGCAGAAAGCCTACTTTGATCAACATTATAAAGATTTGGTGGCACTTCTGTCACAATGTCTCTGGACATTTGCTGTATTGTGGGGCTGTAAATCAAAGAATTGTATTCCCCTAGAGCATTTCTTCTCTTCTTTGCAATACTGGGAGATGTTGAGATTTGGAAGCCCAGGCCTTGTTCCAGGTCACCTCTAGGGTAGCCCTCAGCCCCACCTCCAGCTGGAGCATACCCTCCTTTCCTTGCAAGCAGCTGCTTTCGTGCCAGCAGAGCAGAATGCAGGACTTCCGTAAAACCACAACCCAGCTGCATTGCCTAAACGCTGACCACATGGATGCAACACATTTGCCCTTTCACCCCCATATTTGGCACCCAATTTCCAGACAGTCCTAGGTCTCACCCAAAACCACTTGGCCAGCATAGCCAAATGTTGCATTTCCCCTTTCCTATCCTCCATAAACACCCTCTTTCAACAGCAACTGGACAGTATGCCATTAACTCTGTGCTACCAAGAGGTAGAGCAACCTGCAGCATCAGAACGAGCTCCTGAGATTACTGCTGCCGCAACATAAAGATCCTCTGTTGCTCTCAGACTACCCAACATTAGGCACAGCCAGTCAGTCCCTTAGGTTATACTGGGACTGCTTGATTGACTTAGACTTAACATTGCCTTCAGACCTGACCATAGATGTCTTCCTACCAGGGAAGGCAAAGTGTGCCACCCAAACCCTACAAAATTTATCACCCTTGCCCACACTTGGTCAGTGGTGAACACCACAAATATTAATACATCATGAATAATCAAGACATGCTTTTCAGGGTCTGTGGGTGTGGGTTTTTTTCCTATATGCTAATTCCCACTCTACTTTATGATTAGATGTGTTCCAAGAAGTTTGCTAAGATTTATCACTTCCAGTACACACCATACTATGAAGTCAAAACCTATTTAGCATGCCCCAGAACTCGGGTTGTAAAACATTAACAGCAAAATCTAACATGTCTGCACATAGATATATAAAGAATGAAAGTTAATTAATAACACCCAGTGCACTTTAAGACAAAGTACATTACAGTAATGAAGAAACATTAGATATATACTATCTATAAAGAAATGAAAAATTGTTCAAAAAAAGCCCAATGTTACACTGCATTCCAATGAAAAATGATAATTTTGTGAAGGTTAGCAAATTTATATAGCAAAAATGACTTAAATATTCAGGGAAAACCAAGTTCCTCTCCTAGCAACCACCACTGCCCTATTTCTGTAGGGAACAGGTCATTCTATCCCTCCCATTGCTTCTCTCTCTTCCCCCTCATCTCAGAAGTATTTTGCACTCACTCACAGTGAAAATACTAGTTTCATAATTTTTTTTTAAATGAAGTTTTAGATGTTTCAGGGGTAAGACATTAAAAAAAAACCCAAACAACCCACAACAGGAATTTCTCTCGGGGCCCCTATTTGTGTCACATGCTTGAACAAACAAAAATATTACTGTAACCCATAACACGGTAGAAGACAACTAAGTTGGCAGTAGTATAGCAGGACTTCCCATATATTAAAATAGCAACACATTGGCCAAGAGAAGAGATTAGAACATCTAACTTCCATCAATCACTTAAAATTCTACCCAAATCCATACTGGCTAGAAGGGAGGGATGGATAGGGGTCATTTCAATGGTACCAGCTCAAACAACCTCGATCTCTGGAGGAAAAGGACAGTTTTTCACCCCTCCTGCATGTGTCTGTTCCACAGCCCTCATGAACTGTAAAACCCAAAAGGCACTAGAAGCAGCTTTTCTGTCCAGTTTTTTGGTTTTTTTTATCCTTTCAGTTCCCATTTCCTCCCATTGTACAAGTGGAAATGCGGATTGTTTGCTTTGCCTAATGTTTGTCTGTGTCCGACTGCAGACCAGTGGGAAAAGAAAATGAAACAAAGGAACAAATTTAAGCCCTTTTGCAAACATATTTGAGTACCCACATTTTTGCAGCATCGGTATGTTCAGTTGATCAGATTACCATCCTTATGCAAAACACCAACTACTCAAGGCTACTGCATACTTGTATACGAGTGGACTAGAGATTGATCTTTCGGGATTTTGAAAACTGCTCCCAAAGAGGTCATTCACATTGCAATTAGCAAGATCAAGCAAAGCACTAAGCACTTTTGAAAATACCATGCTAGTCATAATACGAAAAAAGGAGTTTTGTCCTCTACTTATTTGAAATGGGTGGTGTGTGCAGCAGAACATCTCTTGTAATCTTCTGCAGCTCCATGTTCAATTGGAGGAATCTGGAAAGTACCCATTCCTGTGGCTTCTCCTTGTTCAGCTAACATGCAGACACGATGCTTTAGATATCCTACTGCTATTTGAAGTTTCCAAACAATGTGCAAGAAGGAAGAGCAGGAGCATTCTTCCTGGGGCAGGTAAAAACAGGGTGGCCCTTGATGAGGAACAGCGGTGGAAAAACTGAGACCTGCAGCGTGCAGCTCGGAAAGCTGACTTCACAGGCGGCCACCACTGCCACACTCAGGGATGGCACTGCTGGGTATACACAGGGCTACCAATGGCGTAGCTGCTCCTGGGGAAGGACCAGACTCCCACCAACTTTGATCTGGCCCAATCTGGTTTTTATCTGGAGATACTTCAGGAGGGTCTGAGGGGGAAGACAAACACTGAAGCTCTAGCTGTCCTCTGTTACAGAATCACAGAATCACAGGATAGTCAGGGTTGGAAGGGACCTCTGGAGACCATCTAGTCCAATCCCCTTGCCAAAGCAGGTCCACCTAGAGCAGGTTGCACAGGAACATGTCCAGGCGGGTTTTGAATGTCTTCAGAGACAGAGACTCCACCACCTCTCTGGGCAGTCTGTTCCAGGGCTCTGCCACCCTCAAAGTGAAGCTCCTCCTCTGTTCAGAAAATCATCCAGGTACTTGACTTTAGAGGTAACTGCAAGGCCCCTGAATGAGAGCTGCTACCAGCAAGGAAAGAAAAGCAACATTTTGGGGCCATAAATGGGTCAAGAGAGCAAATCAGACAGCAGCACAGTGAATGGGAGGAGAGGTCTGACAAGCAGGCTGTGCAGTTATCCCCTTTTCCTCACACTCCATTTATTGGGACATAAAACCTGATTTCTTTGAGTCTAAATTTCAGTATTTGCACAAGTAACAATTTCAACAGCCTTGCCATTCATCCTGGGCTTTGGCATTTGTCACGCCTCTTAATGTCTGTTGAAACACACCGCCGGGTTTCCAGCCTCAGACACCCCATCACAGCTCACTACCCCTGCCAGGGGTGCGGAGGCTCCGCAGGCACAGGCAGGTTTATTCTTCCAGTGGGTGTTCTGCTCTGGGGATGCCTGGCCTGGTGGGTCTGCAGGCAGCCAGGAGCAGCAGGGACCCTGGCTGTCCAGCGCAGGGCAGCGGGGATGCGGGGGTCAGCAGGGATGCATCAGGGATGCGGGACATCTGCAGCCCTGCCGCCCCTCTTGCTGCAGGCAGGAGGGCTGCAACAGCCCTGGCACGGAGTCAGTCCCGCTCAGCAC
This sequence comes from Limosa lapponica baueri, assembly GCA_002844005.1. Taxonomy (NCBI): domain Eukaryota; kingdom Metazoa; phylum Chordata; class Aves; order Charadriiformes; family Scolopacidae; genus Limosa; species Limosa lapponica. The sequence continues at coordinate 47,085 of KZ506606.1, forward strand.
CTGGGGAGCCCAGCAGAGATTTATGACAGCAAAGGTCTGCCGGACCGAAAGTCTATTCATCCAGAAAAATAAACAGTTTAGGAAAAAAGCCTCAGCCTTTGGAAGGCTCTCACTCCGCAGACCAGGGGCTGTTGAGAAGCGAAGTCTAGGGAGAGGTACAAATCCCTCCACCCCAGTGAATTTTCGCTGCCTGACTCATGTGCATCCGTTTACAGAAATACAGGGCACTAGAGAAAAGTCTATACACAGCACATCTCTGCTGGATGAAGTCACAAGCAGTTAAATGTGTCCCACGGGCCCCATCCTGCTGAAAGGAAGCTGGGGCTGGACTGCAGGAGGTCAGCTGATGGGTGGCCGGATTTTCGGAGCAGGAATCCCTCAAAGGAAGGTTTTTTTGGCTCACCCTCACTATGAAGCTCTGAAGGTCAAGCTGCACACAGCAATTACAAACCTCATGTTAAGAGAGTCATGTTTTAACTTTTTAAGTAATGCAGCCTTCCCAGACAAGTGCTAATAAAGGCTTTATTAGCCTTC
>KZ506606.1:53139-65641 GCA_002844005.1 Limosa lapponica baueri
TCTAAGTAATATAAAGAATTAGTCTATTTCAATGTTAATAACATGAAAAGCAAGAGGTCTGCCAGAACTCTGTAATGTAAACAATGCAGGATACAGCAACCACAAAAGCTCAGAAAGCCAAGTTGTCTTTAATCTACTTACTATGACATTCAAAGCCCATCTGCATGACAGATAGGACAAATGCCACACAGGCTCTGAGCATCACCCAGGGCTGATAAGGCCATTTTTTTCTGTTCCTGGTCAGAGAACTGTGAATTTGGCAGAAGCAAGAAGCCAAATGACATTACAGAACCTAACCAGGAGCTTTTTGTGACTATTTAACAACCTCATGAATGCACTAGGTGCTTTGCAAACACATGCAGAAACCTGATCACTCATGCATGCCTGTATGTGCAGACACCAGGGCCAACATGAACATACTCTAACTTCAACATGCAAGCCAGGGATACAGGCCCAGCAAAGTCTTCCACCAGGTGGGTACCTAGAAACTAACACAATGCAAAGAAAGGAAGAGAGGAACACAGGAAAGGGTGAATCCTAAATCCTCTCTAACTTTTATTCTCCAGCCTGTGGGATCAGAGACCTGAGTTTCCAGCCTTTGTTTTGTGACTTCCTCTATTCAAAACAGTTGTGACTGAAAATTTTCAAATGTCCAAAAGAAAGGAAAGTTACTGCATCTCTTTATTCCTTCATCCTTTCTCCATTTTCAGGCATATTTATGGAGAGCAAGCTACAATACATGTAGCTTCTCCAGATGCAACCTCTTTTTCTGCCAAGGAAACTGTCCCAATTGGGCATCCAGCAGTCTGCTATGCCCTGCGCACGTGCACACCTACTCAACAGCGTGTGAGCTGGGAGCTCAACGCATTTGGGAAACGTCAGACCTACTTAGGCTGATCTGCACATGCACAAAAAGCCCAATGTATCCCGAGTGCGCCGCATTTACTGGCACATACCACCTCTGCGATGTCCAAGCTGTCCCAGGCTTCCCAACTGCTGGGTTCATTGGGCACACCCTACGCCTCGAGTGTTAATGTGCCAGCCTGCAAGATTTGGCAATCTTCCACCGGGAGAGATGACAAAACATATTCTAATGTCTCTGGAAACAAATTACCCTTCATCAAAAAGCACAAATACAGGCTGCACAGAGAATGGATTGAGAGCAGCCCTGAAGAGAAGGACCTTGGGGTGTTGGTTCACGACAAGCTCAACACGAGCCAGCAATGTGTGCTCGCAGCCCAGAATGCCAGCCACATCCTCGGTTGCATCAAAAGCAGCGTGGCCAGCAGGGTGAGGAAGGCGATTTTGCCCCTCTACTCTGCTCTGGTGAGACCCCACCTGCAGTACTGCATCCAGCTCTTGGAGTCCTCAACACACAAAGGACATGGACCTGTTGGAGTGCATCCAAAGGAGGCCACGAAGATGATGAGAGGGCTGGAGCACCTCTGCTATGAAGACAGGCTGAGAGGGTTGGGGTTGTTCAGTCTGGAGAAGGGAGACCTTATAGCATCCTTCCAATACCTAAAGGAGGCCTACAAGAAAGCTGGAGAGGGACTCTACAAGGTCATGTAGTGATAGGACAAGGGGTAATGGCTTCAAACTGGAAGAGGGCAGAGTTAGATTAGATATTAGGAAGAAATTTTCCAAGGGGGTATGACACTGGAACAAGTTGCCCAGAGAAGTTGTGGATGTCCCATCCCTACAGGTGTTCAAGACCAGGCTGGATGAGACTTTGAGCAACCTGGTCTAGTGGGAGGTGTCCCTGACCATGGCAGGGGGGTGGAACTTGATGATCTTTAAGGTCCCAACCAAACCATTCTATGATTCTATGAAAAAGGAATCCCACAGGAGGAATGGTGTGATGCACACAGATCATGTACTGGTACTGCCTGTCCTCTTCAACGGGAAGATGCACAGACAGGCCCAGTTCCTGCTGTCGGCAACCAATGAGAAACTGGAAGACTTCACCACAGCAATTTCATTTTCAGAGCAGCAGGGATATGCTGGTCCACAATACCTAACCCTACTCTCTGATATTAGTAAAAGGCAATCGGATATCTGCTGATGTAATTTGGCTTCTGGAGGCAGAATGTTTGCAAGAAGCCTGTTACAATAAATATTTCATGTTAGACTGGAAAAAGCAAATATTAAAGCAAAAACATTTTTTTCCTGGCTCTTCCCTTTTTCCATATAACAAGACAACATCATGGACAATCTGTGTAAATAATACATTTGAGAGTCCATTATCTAAGCCATATGCATATTTATTTTATGTTGGTTTTGTTGCATATTTTAGTATAATTGTTCATAGGTTTAAAGCCAAGAGTAAAACAAGAGTAGACAAATCTGTTACAGCAGAAATAATCAGTAAACTGGTTACTCGCTTGTTATTTTTAAATACTAAAATTTAGCATAATCAACAAGAAAGATAGAAAATTCATCAAGTTCAGTAAAATAAATATTTTCAGAAGACCACCACATATTTCTCTTATGTCCTTTTCCTCAAAACGTTTCCACTTTCAACAACAGAAATAAAAGAAAAAAATTGCATCGCAAATGCTGATGTCAGCTGTAGCAACTGCGCAACTGTAGAGTCAGAAAATGGAATTTAGTCAATTCCAGTATTCAGTAAACCTCAACAAAATGTCAGTATTTTGCCAACTGGTCTCACTTCTGGTTGTAAACACTCCTCACAGAATGGAAAGTCAGAAGAATTCACATTAATATTCGCATCTATTTTGGTAATGACAAATTATTTCAGTATGGTAGTACCTTTTTTTTTTTTTGAGTATGCAGTACTAAAGACACTGCATAAAATATTAAACATCCTGCTAAATTAAAACGTATGTTCAAACAAAGCAAATGAAATGCAATGTTTTGACGTTTCTGAAACAAAGTTGGAAGATGAAAGCCAACTCATTTCTTAAAATTTTCCCCACTAACGTTTCTGTTGAACTCAACATGTTTTAGTTTGAGTGAAACTGTTTTCAAACAGCGTGTTGTTCAGTAAGTGGCTGCGAACCAATTCTCACAGATCACCTCCGTAAGTACACTAATTCCTCTTAGCCAGAATCCCAAGGCGCTTTACAAAAACAAGGACTGCCTTCATTTTAATAGCTACACTCATAAGGAGAACTCCATTTCCAGAAAATTCATGCGTTTTCAAGCAATGACTAGAGGCAAGAAGAAAAGCCAGATCTGCTGAACCGCAGCTGTACTCATCAACCCCTCTCTTACCTTTATGAAAAAGTGTGTTTTTTACACGATGGGAGCACCTAAAAGCACTGCCACAGACCACATGGCAGCTATTGCACCTCAGCCGATCACATCACTGAAAAAGGCCACAGTTCGCTACAAAGTATGCCTTCTGCACTCCCCTAGATCTCAGAAGTTTACTCAAGTTTCCTGTTTTCTTTGGGAAAAAGAATGGGATGGGGAAGAAATCACCTTTGAAAAGGTGCTTCTAAAGCAAATCTTAAAAACCTTTCAGGAATCCCACAAAGTCAGTAGGTTACAAGGGCAGGCTTATAACACACGAGGGCTTTAAAAAAACCAAAAAAGTATGCTACAAACAGCTGAAAAATAGTTTCTTCTTTCAATTTTATTCCCAAAATCCATATTCACAGAACTCTGCAGGCCAGGAAAATTACTGCTGGCCAGCAGCCTGAGAACAGCTGAATACCAGATTATCACATTTATGGATTTTACAATTGAAATTGGACATTACAATTTAAAATTACCTACTGGAATTTTCATTATGACCGGACAAGGGGCTGACCTGCGCCTGTCTATTGACTGAAAGAGCTGTTCGACCCCAGCTGACAATAACAACTGGCTTTTAAATGCCATTTCCCCACAAATGCCTTGAAAGGGAAGCATCAACAGTTGTGCCACCAGATTTTGCTGCTGTCCCCCCAGGCAGCTGCAGTCTGAATAGCTGGACTACCACCAGACCCAGCTGTACTTGGCTTTCAAGGCAGCAGGAGGATTACATTTGGGCCAAACACTGCTTTCTTCCAGAGCACCGGAGCTGCAATGCCCCCAGGGACCTCATGGCAGCATTGTCACAGAGCCCCGCGTGAATCCACGTGGCTACATCAGGAGATGTGCTCTCTGGAGGAGCTCTTCCCAGCAGCAAGCACAAAGACCACACTTATCGTGGTGCCGGTTGTGCTGTCGGCTGGTTGTCCGAACCAACCCCCAATGCCCCACACCTCATGTGGCTGGGGGTCTGCATGGTGCTCTCTGAGTGTGGAAGAGGAGCTGTGGGAATCATCCACGGCAGCTGACCACGCCAGGGTAAAGCTGTGGGAACATCCCTCATGTTTCAGCACCTCCCATCCCCAGTTCTCAAAGTCCCGCTGCCCGACTTGGCAGGCTTCTGTGCAACCTTTACACGGACATAAGTCAGCATGTGGTGTGCAGGACAGCAGATTACCACGCTCAGGACTTCATCTGAATAACAAACAAAACCAATTCCTTAATGCTATTTACTTCTCTCTGCTCCAGAAAAGCAACACAACGAAGGGCTTGTTACTTCCCCAAGCTGCCTCCAGTCCCAGCCCAAGCTCAACCCAGCACACATGGAACCTGTCTTGCACAGCCAGGGTGGTGTTTTGAATTGCTCCCGGATGGTCTTCATGGGGCAACAGTTACACCTCTACAGCTACAACTCAGCAGCTGCTAATACAATTGCTTCTTAGCGTGTTTTTTAAAGTAAACACCCTTGCAACAGTCCCACTGTGCAAAATTACTGGTCTGTGCATACTGGAAATGCTGCACTTGTCCAATCCATAGAAAATATCGGTCCATTATAGACCTCAGTAGGAGAATTTGCCTCTTTGTGGACTGACATTTCTGCTGCTAGATTTTCCAGCGACATCTGCAACAAAGCACTACTGCTACAGGATTACTGGAGACCCTACTCAACACATAGGTAAAAAGCCTCCTTCAGAATAGGATTGCAATATAGATTTCTAAAACATATTCCAGAAACTATATTTCAGTCTCCAAGATCTCATCCTGCAGGACTTAACCATTTGGCTCAACATAACAAACTTGGTGAACACTCAAAGAGCAAACTATAAAGCACAATTACAGATGATTCTTGTACAAAAATACAGGTTCCTCAGGCATAAACAAATTCAAACACAATTGTATGAAAAAACACCTGAAGACTGAGCATGAAACTGAAAGAGTATTTACTGCTGGTGGAGACAATGGTGATGTCTTGTCTACGTGGACAATGGGAAAGGACAGAAGAGCAGCAAACACTACACACGGTTCTTTAGACCAGTTCATCACACTTTCAAGTTTAAAGCACCAAATGCTGGGTAAGTCCATGAAATCCACATAATAATAAAAAAAGACAAGCAGGCTATCAATATTTTTAGGAAACTGACTGATACGTTCCTTTTAATATGCTCTACTAGCTATAGCCCAGAGGTACCAAAGAGGGACTTTCAAAAAATGCACATGCATCCTTCAGGTCTTTAAAGCAGACCTGGAAAATACCACTCACGTGGAGCTGTAAGAAAGAATCAGAGAAATGGAGATAAGGTGATGTGCGATTACAAGGCAAGTTCTGCGATTCATTCAGAAAAAGGTACAGTTACTAAAGTTAACTTGTAACGGGAGTCATCTCAAACATCTATAAACAAACACTAAATTTTCTGCTGTTTAAAATTAAGTCATATCCTACCATTCATTCATTATCTCCAATAGCTCATTTTATGTCTGGGACCTTTTTTGGACTGCAAAAACACAATTTCTTACAAGTTTTCCCCCAGTCACACTACTTTATTTTGAAGAAGAAATAACATACACCATGAAATGCTTCTGAGTAGGTCAGGTATTGTAAAACTCAGGCACGCAAAGCGCTGGTCACTCTGATGAGTATCTTCACTTGAGCGTGACTCTGGATGCCGCTGAGCAGTCAGGAGTATTGAAATCAATGTCACTAGTGAGGTGGTTAAAGTGTAGCAAAGTGCTTGAGTGGGGAATTAAGAGCTTGAACTATTTCCTACCGTGCTCATACTATCACCAGTGCATTTTTAGCATGTTCCCTTACCTTCAAAATAGCATGTCCCAGTGCCAACATCTGAAGTGTTATGCAACATGAGCTCAAAATGCCACCAGTTTAGGATGAAAATGCATTGCATTCTCCCATATGGACATTCAGGTCCAAAACAAGGAGGAGCTGGAAGCAGCAGGCCTGCCAACAAATTATTTGCAAGGATTTTACTACTCTCTAATGGCTGATATGGCACTTCTAATTATTGTACATTGCTCTGCTCAGTCAAAGAGCCTTTATTGTATAGAAGCACTCCACAGCTGAGAGGTTTTTTCACATCCTTGCTCTTCTATTTTTGATAAACTAGTCCCTACACTTAAGAATCTTAATTGAATTCCTCTGAAATATTCACTAACTAGAACCAGGACTTCACAATTTGCTAATTAATATCGCATGTATGATCCATTATTTTAAATTCCAGTGCTGAATATAGTTTGGCATTGCCATGCAAATAAGCAACAAAAAAAAAACCAAAAACCCACACACACTAGGGAAAAAAAAATGCTGCTGGCTCTGACAACTAAATATACACAATACACTACCTATTATATATATATATATATTTGAATTAAAAGTCTTTCACCCTCCTTTTTTTTTGTATTCTTCAAGTAAGTCATTCACAATCTGGTAGGCTGGGTTGATAGCAGGTACAGTCTGTCCACTGAGATTCACATGTCCTATACTCAATCGAAGTCCTGTACTCAAATCAAGATTAGAAAAGACCTCTGGGAACATATGGTCCTACCTTCTGTTGAAAGCAGGGCCTTCATTTAGGTTACCCAAGACAATGTCAAACAGCCTTGGATATTTCCAGCAAGGGTGACTCCACCACCCTGGCAAACCTATTCCAATGTTGACTTGTTCTCATGGTTAAGAACTCTTTTTCTTACATCCAGACGGAATTTCCCCTGAGCAACCTGCACCTGGTTTCCCTTGTCCTGTGCATCCCCTGTACTATGCAAACCGCTGTTGAAGCAGTTGAACATCACGATTAGATTGCCCTCAGCTTTCTCTTCCCTAGGTTGATAAAAATCCAACTCCTTCAGCTTTTCCCTCTTCACGACTAAAGCTCTTCAACCCTCTAAATGTTTCTGTGGCCCTCTGCTGGAACCTCTCCAGCTTCCCAATGTCTTTCTGGAACTGGGTGAGCAAAGATGGGATGCAGTACTGCAGATGTGGCATAACAAGAGTGGGGGAAGTAATCACATCCCCTGATTTACTTGCTATGCTCTTGCTGACACAGCCCAAGGCATTGTTTGCCCTCATTGCTGGAAGGATGCGCTGCCAACTCCACATCCTTTCTGATGCAGGAGGAAAAGGACCAACATGATGGTGTGGAAGCTTTAAGAAAAGCATGAAGACATGTACTAGGGAGTATTTGGGAGTTGCAGGCAACTGAGAGAAGAGGAAGAAACACACCTAGTAGCAGCAGCCTTCATTAAAAAATCAAAAGCACAAAGCAGTTAAATACTGAAACACCAAACCATGCCTCTCTAGTGTAGTAATGATACTACAGACATATACATTGTTTTCCAAAGCACCCCATTCGTAAGCACCAGAGCATTTCAGATCTTATTACAATGGCAGTAGCACATATTAAACTCAGGCTTATTCCTGGAAGAGAACCCTGTTTTCAGGATTAGCAGACAATTTGTTTGCATTGCTGAACCAAGGATCTACACAATGAGTTGTTGACTCCATCCAGTACACTGCACCAATACTTCTTTATATACTGCTGCCTACAATAATTTACTAATTTTCCATGTGGACAAGATAATCAGCTATGCTACTAAAAACCCAAATAAAGAAAATTAACGGACAAACAAGCACTTCTACCAAGTGTTAGTGAAACAGAAAGTAGTATTTTGTCATTTCTATAAAGAACAACTGATTTCCATACTTGACTCATCAAAATCTCAGTGCCTTGAAGGCTATGATTGGCTTGAAAACTGTAACCAACCACAAACAATAACAAAATACCCCAAGAGACATGACATTTTAACGTCTCTGTTTGTGGTAATTTGGAAACTCTGAAATCTCATTTCAGCCTCGAGACACATTCTTCAGAAGGTGGCTACTTCTGACTTGCCCCCAAAAGGGATGGTTTTGAAGATTTCAGCTTATACACATTCCCCATCTGGATTGCACTGAACATAACTGAAACATTTCTTACATTTAACCTTCCAGTAACTGCCTGAGGTGCTACAATCAATTAAGGTTTTCAATACAGTCCATAGACTTTAACAGTTCATAACTTAGCATGGTCTAGTGATTCTTTCTGTGCAGTACCAAGTCTCAAAAAACCCATGTTGCTTCCAACCCCCAGTAACTTCAGCCCGTTATTCAATGAAATGAATTATGCAGAACTTAGCAGACTTTCAAATTGTTTAAGATAAACTGAAAAGTCGTATTTATGCTCCACTACGCTCCTGCCACTGTACATCAACAGTAGAGTAACACATAATTCACGTCAACAATTGAAGCAGGATTCAATGCCAAGAAGCAGCTGCATTTAAAAACAAAAAAAAAAAACAAACAAAACTACCTTATGCAGACCTGCTTCCTTTTTGTATCCAGAGTCTTATGTGACTATGTAGAAATAAAAATATTAGCTGTGCAAATCCACTACAGGAAGGCAGGGTTGCTTCCACCCTCTGCTAACCCTCAACAACAGCAATGTCTTCAAAACTCTTCATCAGCTGCATTACCAGAAAGCTACTTCTTCCCTTTTGATTCTCACAGTCCCAAATCAGAGCACCTCTCAAGTTCCCTGTGCCCTCAGACTCTGTTAAAGATACAACCATTTTGCACACACAGCAGCTGCAAATCATAGTTTATCATCAGCCTGCAAGATCATACTCCAAAAAATGTCAACCCCCAGAACTTACCAAAGACACTAACCTCTCACTCCCTAGGCCACTCAAAAACGCCAGCCCCAGGAGAGGGCTAATTCATATAATTAACACAAAGGAAGTCAAAAGCCCCAGTCAGGTGCCTCTCAACATCGGAAAACAAGCAGACTGCACAGATGCTGCTAATAACCTCATTTGGCCCATGAAAACTGTTTTAGAAGGATGAGGACTCTCAAAGCACAGCTGAACGAGTAGGATTGGGAGCAATTCCTCTTTATCTTGATAACTAAAAAACCAAAGCAGCTATAAACTCAGAGTCCCACAGTCTATTTAGGAGCTCAAGAGCAACTGTCTGACCCAAACACTTCAAAAATGGCAACTTCAGTCACCCCATCTCTCCCTTTCCCCATTCACCCATGAGAAAAATGACCCTGCACTGAAAATTAAAAGATAGAAAATGCATTATCAGGCTCCTACTGAAGACACACCACTTAAAGAGTATGAAACTAACAGCTGAAGTCTTTGCAAAAAAAAAAAAAAATAAAAAATCTCATCCCCCCCAAACTTACAGTTCAGTTATTACTACATGCACAAGCCCAGAGTAAGACGTTCTACATCAAGGGAGATACACAATCACTACCCAGCTCTTCCCAGCAATAGAGCCCAACTGTGGAAGGAAAACAAGGCATCCATGTAATTACAGTTCTGGAGGTAATGGGAGTAGGCAAAGAATTATTCAAAGCACCACACTGTCAGGTCTCGACAGCCATACCTACATTGTAAGATACAGCCTCAAGCACGCTAAGAGCAGTCCACAGCCCCAGATGTTAGCTCCACAGTGCTTGCAAAGGCACCACCTTTAACAGTACAACATGTCACAATAATGTAGCAAGCACTAACAAGTAAAAGGGATGGTATTTATAAGTTTCCAAGACCATTTTCTGCAGTTTTACTGCGATCCCAAACACCACTCGATTCAAGCTTCCCCAGGCAGCCTGCAAGAAGGGGTTCCAAGGCACCGCAGCTGCAGCCTGGGGAGGAAGCAAAACCCAAGAACTTATGGGTGACACCTTCAGTAATCTTGCTTCCTCCCAGATGACACCGACAGCTGTGTGACACAAAACATGGCTCTGCCCTGTCTGAGAGTCCTCACCGATCAGCAGCTCTAAAAAAAGCTCCAAAACCACTGGCCCTCATACTTTGGAGAGCAACCCCAGTCCCCTGCACAGTCTTTGTGGTCCCTGGCCTTGAGGGTTCCCAGGAAGATGGACAGCCCTTGCAAAATGCAGCGCATGGGAAGTTCAGAAACTTCTCTTTCCCATATGCATTCAATAGAGATGGTGCAGAGACTGGACACAGTCTGACCTTCAGCGCTTCAAAGTTCAGGAAACCAAGGTATGAAAGAGCAAACACGCGTTACTTCTCCAACCACCAGCAAACGCACCACTTCCAGCTGCCTTCAGAGAAGGCTCTCTGCTACCCCCTTCCATGACATTATTTAGAATTGCCTCTTACATAGTATTGTTCTTCAGATTTCCACTCCCAGAAGCCAGCAATTAACTGAAAAACTCATCTGTCATTTCAAGAGATAACAAATCCAGTCTCATGACTTCTGGGTACCATCTGATTTTTTTAATATCTAATTCATACTTTCCAAAAGGCTGAAGTTGCCAGTCCTGGCATATTTACGTCCTACTGCTTCATAAGTTGTCAAAAAATCTGCTAGCTTTTAGTCGGTTATTATATGCAAATCCCAACTTTATAACACTTCCAGACAGCTCTAGCATTATCATGGGTCCAATTTATACCCCTTCCATTTCATTTAAAAAGACACTGAACTGGAACTGGTCTGGAATAATTCAGTATGAACAATACTCTCCTTCAATAAATCTGTTAAACATTGTTTTCCAAATCTAATAATGAATCCTCTAAATTTTATTTTCATTTTTATGGAGCTGCATATATTAAAACATATAGCCTTATGAATCATCTTCACAGTCAACCAAGCAATTTAGTAATCTTGGACGTTATTTAGCCTGAAATAAGCTTTGCTTTGATTATGTGCAAACTACTATGTGTATCTATTTCTGAATGTATGAAAGATTCTGACACCTCTGGAGAATAAAAATGTGCTCTAATGACACGAGTACATTATATGGATAACTGAGATTACTTTACAACTTAAATATTTATGATCACAAGCCTACACTAGACAAACTACAAAATTATTCCAGCATTCCCTAATTCACTCCATTGGTCCTAGCATTGTGTAGATCCAAGATCCAACTGCAGTGAAAAAGAAAAGTGAATACCATAGCCTAACTTTTTATGGTCAGAAGCGGTTCCAGCTGCCCTCCTTCAGAGAAAAGAGACATTTGCTCTGGTTGCCAGGCCAGCACGAGGGAGATACCACCCGAGTACACTCAGTTGGTGCTCAGCATCTTCCACAGAGGTATTTCCAAACACACTGGAGCTTTGGCCTGTGTGAAAACTGTTCACAACAGAGACCAACTTGACTGCCTGCAGTTTGGAGCACCCACTTTGCATCTGTCCACCTCATCTATCATCATCTGTCTTCTTCAGTCACACGGCCCACTGTCAACCTCCTGCAAAGAGCAGCTCCATCCACGAACAAGCCTCAGCAAAACACCCTGCATCCAGTGATCACATGTATTTATACGAACAAAGCCTTTGTTATGGGTGTGCTTGCCCAGAGCCAGGGTTACGCACAGCCCATCATCTCGCCATCGCGTGATGCGTGTGCACAAAGCTCCCCCTCAGCACCCGCAGCCTTGCAGCACCCTGTCTCTCAGTGCCTGGCTTACACGTGGCAGCTAGTCCAAGTGCAGAACGAGCCGAGATTCAAATCACCCATTATCCAGTGCCGTCAGAACCTGGTCTCTTGCGCGCTCAGTGGAGAGCAGCCTTTGGGTACAATTTTTCATTGTCATTGTCAATATATCTTACACATTTTGGCAACTAACATTCTAGTGAACCACATGATAGCTCAAAACATTTTCTCTTGCAGCAGAGAAGCAAATTATGTTGCTCCTTCCTGTTTCTGCCATGATTAAGCAGATGATTCACTCTCAACACCCTTAAAAGATGACTAGATTGGAACTTTTTCTCTCCCAATATAAAATAAATCCAGGCATGAAAAGAACGGCAACTATTTCAGAGGCCATTTGGGAGCTTTAGGATGTTTTCACAGGCAGAAAACTCTGCGATTACACTGACAACAGCACCCCTGAATGTCCTCTGGTTTCTAATCTGTCCATGTGAACCCCTGAGCCTCTATTTTTAGTTTAGTAGTACTGACCTCAGTATCTGAATGACAATCTCAGAAACAACACAGACTTAATCACAGCCACAAAGGGTTATGTTAGAAAGATCCTGCTTCTGACATAAAAATAAGTTTAAAAGATGTAGTATGGGAAAGCAGAAACTCCCCGAACTGTAGAGGATTTTCCAGAGTGTTTGAAAGAGTACCTATAGCTTCAGAGGGGAACCAAAATGCAGCCACAGCAGATCTGCCACGAGAGGACGGACATCAAAACGTAACACACATTCAATGCAA